>WAAG01034907.1:1233-52316 GCA_013390105.1 Tichodroma muraria
CTCCCGGGCTCGGGCCTGGCCTGTCCTGTGCCGCTCCCGGGCTCGGGCCTGGCCCACGCTGTGCCGCTCCCGGGCTCGGGCCTTGCCTGTCCTGTGCCGCTCCCGGGCTCGGGCCTGGCCCGCGCTGTGCTGTGCCGCTCCCGGGCTCGGGCCTGGCCTGTCCTGTGCCGTTCTCGGGCTCGGGCCTGGCCCCCCGTGCTGTGCCGTTCCCGGGCTCGGCGGGCCCTGACCTGGCCCTGCTGGGCGGCCTGGCATAAAATCTTAAAATCTGTGTTCACAAAAGGTGTGTCCACCTTTTTTGTTGGTTTAATCATGTGTCAATATTCAGAAATTGGCCAATTAAGGCCAAATCAGGACATTCCACCCCTTGCCTTTGTGAATACATATCCAAAAATTCTGGCCAAACCAGGACACCAAGTTTGATTAGCATAGCTAATCTCTGTCTGGATTTTACCAGGAAGGTTGTCTGTGTTAAAGACAGGCTGAAGTTTGGAGCGTCGGCAGAGGCCAAGGAATGAACAAGACTCCACTGACCTCCCTCACCCTGCCATTGAATGAGTTTTCCTTTGGAGTTTGGGGAAGTAGGTTACAGGAGGGGTTGGAGAGGTTTGGATTGCTGTAGACTCGTCTTTTCACAGCAAGCTCCTCTGTGTCCCCTAGACAGCTCCATGTGGATTGGTCAGATTGGGACTGATGGCAGAGGTCAGGCCTGGAGTATTAGTGGTTCTTGTGTGTTCCTGAAACTGTGAGAAAGAGAAAATGCAACGTCATAAAAAAGACACATCATCAAATCAGCAGGATGACATGCTGGACCTGTTCCCAGTCTTCTGTTCTTCCCATGAAATACTCAGGTTGATGGACCCTCACTGCCCAACCTCTCCTAGCAGTTATCTGGCTGGAAGGAACACAGGACACATGATGGCAGCCCCAGCAACTGTCACAGATATAGAAATTTAGGAATATTATGAAAAACAAGATGGTGGGGAAGCCATAGGAGCAGTGTGTTGATATCAATTTCCTTTAGGATCCCTGGAATCCAATGTTTCCTGTCTCTAGGCTGTTCTGTGTCCTCATGGTATTGCAAACGTGTGCCTATGTCTGATGGATGCAGGGGCAGGAAGGGGGGATCCTCTGTTGCCTCTTTTTTAGAGTTAAAACACAAGATGATCCTGACAAGTCTTTGTCCTTCCAGGACTGACCCAGTGGTCACTTTCCCCATGGCTTACACCAGCTCAAGCCAGTGTCACTGTCACTCAGTTGTGTGAATGGCTGTGGAGGAAAATTCCCTTCCCTCTGTATAATCTGGGATCTGTCCTGTGTCAGCTGAATGTGATTTGCTGCCTTCAGCCCCTCAGAGCCTGGTCTGCCTCTCGCTAGCCCAGCCTGGAATTGGCATTCACTGTCAGGGACCTGCTGTCTGCATTCAGAGTGTGGGACACGTCAGCCTGGCATTAACTGCTCCGCGCCTGGGGACAAGGCAGGTCATGACTTATGCATTTTATCATTACAAAGCGAATTTCCTCTAGATGTGTGCAGTAAGACAGTGGCACTGACCTGTGATCCTGGCATTGAGCAGCGTTAATGACTCCTCTTTGCAGGTAATAAGCAGCAAATGTACACATTTTGGGGAGATCCGGGTTTTTTTTTATCTTTTTAAGAATGCTGTCTTCCTAGGCCAGACTTAATTAGCAGACCTCATTATTTCCTGAAATGTAACTTGACTTCTATTGAATGAGAGTTGTTCAGTGGATGGGAAGCAGCAGAGCAGTGCTGCAATATTCATATTGTTTTAATTGCAACATTAACATTTCATGCTGCTCTTGGCACACTTTCAGGTGAGGCCCTTTAGCTCAACGCAACACTGGGAAAGGTTGGATCAGAACAATTAGGATGGAGTAACTGGATTTTTGGATTTTCTTTTTCTTCTTTCTTCTATTTTAATGAACATAAGCTTGAATTCAATACCCATCCCTCCTTTTGTTGGCTGGAACAGGGAGTCACCACCACTGGANTAAAGGATGTGCTGTAACACATGTTTAAATTGTCTTTTTGTGGAGCTGAAGCCCCACAGGTACAAGTGATACGTGATCCACCAGGCTGAAGGCACCTCCTGGGTCTTGACCTTTACCAGGTGAATCAGAGAAGTCCCGAAATGTGTCTGGGCAGCTGGGATAGAGTCACAAATGAGCTGGAGAGAAAAAGGTTATTTCTCACTTCTCAGTTTCTGCCAGGGCTCTGGAATGCCTGAGGCTGGAAATGACACTCCGAACAGATAACGAGAACAGATAATGACTGGGTTATCAGTTCGGATCCTAAGTGAGCACGGGGATCACCCTGCTCTATCCCCAAACTGCATACAGGGTTTGGCTTTCCAACAGAGGGGTCAGACAGCGCTGAAATGCTGGGCTCAGCCTTAGCAAGGTTGTATCACGCTGGGTGACGTGAGAACGTCAACTGACTCTAAGGGAGAACCAGGAGGTTGTTTTATCCCCTTCAGAAGGAAGAAGAAGGGTTTCTGAGACTCACCCCTTCCTACTGGGGGAAGGACACCCATGCTGCTGCCTGCCAGCACCTGTGCTGGGGCTAGTGTGTGGGGCTGGTGGGCAGCAGGGACCTGTGTGTGGAGGAATCACCTGCCTCTCACCCACAAGTGCCACCCATCAGTAAACAGCTAATGAGCAACTTGATGTGTAAGTGAACCTGATGAGAGCATATCAGGCCCTGCTCCGACCCTAGGCTGCCTTCCTGGCAGTAGCCTGTGGATGAAACATCTTTCTGGAAGGTGAAATCTCTGTCCATGCAGTGGAGAGGCGATGGGAGAGTTGTGGGGGTGAGGAAGCTGCTGGGCCCATCAGTTCTCCCCCTTGGAGCTGGGCATGTTACTTCTGTTTTAGGCAGCAGCTGAACTCATCCATAAGTCTGGGAGGGTTATTAAGGCTGGAAATGCAGAAGTGCAGAAGGGCTTCAGCTTGGTCTCTCAAAGAAGGACAAGGGAAGGGCACACATTCCATTTCCATGTATTTTCCGAAGGCTAAAATGCCATCTTAGCTGGCTGGCTCTCCTATTAGCCAAACAGGCCCAAAACCTTCTGTTGGTACTGTGTGCAGTGGGATCCATGGAATCTCCTCTTCTGTGGATGTACCGTTTGGATTTGGAGTCTCTGGTGTCCAGTAAGTTATTTGTGCTGAAAGGAGCATCTCCCTTCCCTGGGATATTTATAGCATCTCTCCCACACAAATTGTCTGACGTCTAATAACAGATGATACAGTTTGGAAGGTGCTAATAATGTCTTTCCTCTGTTTGGTAGTCTGCTCCCATGAAATTTATGGACTCTGACTGTCTCCAAGACCTCTGTTACTCTGTCACGACAGCTTGATATCTGTTTGCAGTGTCAGAAGTTGCTGGGGAGTGGGCAGAGGACGAGACTGATGCAGCAGGTTTGCATATGTTTTGCACTCCTTGGGAAACCAGGCTGAAAATGCGCACATCTGGGGACGGGCGCAGCTGTGACTCGCATCAGGAGCTGAGTGTTTGGGAAAGCAGTCCGGTGGTACGGGAGGAAGGTGATGGGCTCCGAGCGCTCCCCCCCTGCCGCTGCTCAGGCACGTTCGAGCTGCCTGGGGCGACCAGCGAGTGCCGAGCGTGGCCTCTTGTGGGAGGCAGCCCCCGCCGACGATAAACGAGCCAGCCCAGAGCTCCCGGCTGGTGTGAAGTATTGCCTGGCTAAAGGATAATGAATGCCACAGCAGGAGACAGAGCATTTCTCTGAGGCCATTCATCCCCTTTATCACCCTGCTAACAAGCCCCGGAGCGACTTTAGAGAGACTTCTCTGGAGAAGCACCATCCCTCAGCCGTGCTGCTGGCTGGGTGCTGGGGGCCAGGGATACTGCATGTGGCAGGAGCACTCAGCAGGAAAACCGCGGACCATCTCCTAAACAACAGCCCCGGGTTTGGGTCTCTGCTCTGGGGACTGTGCCTTGACTTTGGTGTGGCTGGCATGGAGACCATGCCCTCCTTCAGGCCGTGTGCGGTGCCACCTGAGAGATCCAGATGTAAAAGCCAAGCATCCATCTTTTATAAAGTACTTCTGGGCGGCATCTGCAGCACCCTTAGGAGGCTTGCTCCATCCTAACTCCCAGCTTACCTAAGATTTAAGATTTGTAAGATTTATACAAGACCCAAGAGGAGTTTGGGGTCGCCAGCACGTAGGTAAGTTGGTTCTGCTTCACTTGCAGCACAGCTGAGGCTGTGCGTGAGCCTTGTGAGAGGGGGAAAAGGCAGGAGTGATGTGCTCTTCATAAGAGCTAATAAAAGCTAATCCATCCCTTTGCTTCAAGACAGTAGGAAGCATTTGTGGCTGGCTGAGTGCCTCCTCCACTGCAGCAGCGTGCTGGGTGCCTTTACCTTCCCTCTAGGAAGTACTTTCCTCTGGGAGTAAAGCGTGTCCTCCCATGGGGGAGAAGGTGTCTCTGGCAGAGCAGTGCTGCGTGCAACTGCTCTCTGTAGCTGGGAAGGAAAAGCTGCCAGAGAACCCAGACAGGTGAGTCTGGGAATGAGGATGGACATCCCTTGGGCAATTTCCCACGGCAAGCCCCAGCTCCAAGCAAATGACTTGCCTCTACTCCAGGACTTGGGCTTGTGGGAGCAGAGGAGAGCATCCCCTCTGATTTGACTGGTGTGTATGAGACCCTCAGAAAGGCTGGAGCCAGTTGAGCCCTAATAGGTGCCCAAATAGATTGGCATACCTTCACCAAGCAGCCTGTGTGCTCACCTGTGCGCTGTGTGTGCAGGTACAAGCTGTGCCACCGTGCCAAGAGTGATTTATGTCAGGGACACAGTGCACTGTGGGTGATCAAGTAGGAATAATTGCCAGTAATTGGAAGTTTTTTCTTTTTCGTCCTGTGTGTTTTCTTAATTTCTCCTTCTTCTCCTCCTCCAGGTTTAGCTGTTGGGTAATGTATTTTGTGTGGTCCCTGGTAAACACCCTACAACCAGTGCTAGTGGGAGAAGGGAAAGCAAACAGGGGAGTCCATGTTGTGTTTGGGTGTCTTCAACAAATGCTAATAGTCGTCTTATAGGGGCAAAAAAGGAGGAGAAACCTGCAAAGCTTTGCAGATAGAGGGGGAAGAATGCCATGATAGATAATTGAGTAGTTCCAGTGAGGGGAGAAACAGCAGGAGAGCAGCAGGCGGTGGGGATGGCCTGGAATGTGGAGCAGAGGAGAAAGTGTGTCATGGAGCCAGGTGTCTCCTTGAGTGCGAGCAGCACAACAAGAGGATTGTAAGCCTGATTTTCTTCTCTCATTTTTTTTTTATCGGGAGGTCTCCAAGCATTTTAAAAGGGAGTTAACATCACAGGTTGAAAAATTCCCCATCTTGAGGCTTCAGTGACTAAACTTGGAGCCAGCCAGAGGAACCTGTGAGTGTTGAGCCTTTGTCACATGCTTTCCTCCCAAAAAGCCTGCACTCTAGACCTTGGCTTCTCTCCCAGACCCCTGTGCTGACCAGACTGATGATGGAGAGTTCACCGGAGGCCAGTTGTGTTCCACGAGGTGGCAGCAGGACTTGTTGCCTCCTGTGGCCACTGCTGTCAGCTGGACTGCCTCTGGAAGGGAGGATGTTGGCAAGCCAAGTGGCCTTTCAAAGCAGGCTAGAATTTAAAGGGGTGCCAGTCCCAGTCAGTTCCTGCCCTGACCTCTCAGTGTTTTGGGAGGAGTTCACTTTCAGTCTAGAAACATCTGGTGCTTTTTCTTCTTCTGCCAGCACCATTAAATGTTTGAGTTGAAGGGAAACACAATACATCACCTTCCTCATGGGCTGCCATTCAGCCAAGAGTAACAGAGATTAGCCTTCAATCACATGAGGGCTAGAGCTGAAGGAAACCTTCCCGAGGACACGCTGGAGAAACATTTTCATTAGCAGAGGAGAATGTGACAGAGATGAAGAGCCCCTTCACCTCGGCTGCCAGACCTCTCGCCTGCCTGGCGTTAACAGGAGGGGAATGCTAACGGAGGAGCTGGGGCCAGCTGCAGTGCTCTAAGTGCTGTCTGCATCCAGATGTGAGAAACAGCTGTGACACAGCAAAACAGCGCTTTTATAGTCTGGTGGGGGTGGTCTTGGTTTTCCTTGTGCCTATGAGCTTTCACTGCTAGAAATAAACTGTCTCTCAACTGCTATCAGAAAACGTGTGCTAGGGCACATGCCTGAGTGGGCACCCTGGCGTGGGCCAGAGAAACAATGTTCTTAGGTGATACCACGGGGCCAGGAGGTATCACAGCCTCTGCCTCCTGCAATGCGTTTTGCAAATTTAACAGGACTGCCTTGGTGGTAGTAGAGGTTTTCTCTGCTCCATGGAAAGTAGTTCCACAGCTCTTTGCTCTTACTCTGCATCCCCCCGAGGCAGTCGAGGTGCCCATCACTTCTGCTATTGATGTTGATGAAACACCCCCTGGACCCCAGCTGGGTGCCTGGCACAGACGTGTCTGTCCCAGTTACTGGGGATTAACCAGCAGGACCCCTGCAGCTCTGTCTGCCGTCCCCCACCACCTCACCTCCCTGGGGCTGGCGTGCTCCTGACACAGGCAGGCTCCATCTCTTTCACTCACAGACGAAGGATGTCTTGCCTGCTCCTATCTTGCAGTTTGGAGAGAAATCATTTTAATTTGTGTGGCACATTCCTTTGGGCGTAAGTTGGGGGAAGAAAAGAAAAAAAATCCAGAAGAAACTCTGGCCATTCTGGGTATTTTTAGTTGATTGCGAAGGACCATTAATATCTCTTCCTCTCTCTTTTTGTTTTTTATTCCTTGCAGACTGTTTTCTCTCAGGGGCTGCCTGTGGTGCTGCATTAACATCACATCTCTGTGGTGAAGGTAAGCTAGTTCTCAGTGCTCCCTGAGATGGACTCAGAGGGAGCTCCATCTCTCGTCTTCACTCTCCCTGGGTGCCCGCCACATGCACAGCGCTCTGAGAAGGGGCCTTCCTGGCTGGGAGGGTGAAGGCTTGGGGATATTATGCCTTTTGGGATGGGTTTTATCAGGAATGGGATTTGAGCTCCCTGAGAGGGAGGTGACACAGCCTGGCAGCTAGGGAATTGGTTTGGAACATCAGAACAAACGGCTGCTGGTGTTGGAGTATTCTCGTGTTAAGTTACCTCTCATGTCGCCCTCCTCCATTTCAGAACTGAGAGCAGCCAAAATGAGAGGAAAACATGGCTCCTGAGCATTTTTTCCCCTCTATGATGCCTTCACCTTTCTTGTATTCCCTTTTCTCCTACAATCTCAGCTGTCTGAGTTTCACTGCCAGCCTATTGAAAGGAAAGGCACGTGCTGGCTCATGGAGGGAGAGAGAGACCTGAGACAGGATAAATCTGTATGCAATGAGAATGGGGGGAAGCAAGTCAGCTGCTCTGACACTTTTATTATGGAGCCAGGCTGCTTGGGGATGAATCTTTCTTGAAACGTGTTGCTGGATGACATTTCTACCAGGTCTCAGCAGCAACCTTCACCAAGCCTTGCTGCCCAGCCCTGTGCTTGCCTTCTCCTGGGACAAAGAGAATGAAAATCAGTTGGAAATGCCGCAGGCAGCAGGGATCAATGGGGCTCAATGCACCTCCAGTGAGTCTGAAGGCACCTGGACTTTCTCACCAGAAGCTCTTCAGGCTTTGGTGACTTCAGCTTATGGCTGCATGTGTTGTTTTGCAAAGGAGGTGTGGGCTCCTACATCTGTTTCTCATTTCAGAAACAATGAGGATGCAGCAAAGACCAAAATTAAATTCTCCTCAGTTGTCCAGAAGGATGGATAACTGCAAGAAAATATTATTCCATGGCTCTGGAGAAGGAATATCTAGTTGTTTAGTAACCTGGAAATGAGGTGCTGGCTCTGCTCCGTGCAGAGGCTGGAAGCCACAGGAGATTTGGGGTTACAAAGAGGGCTGGGCAGAGTTTGCTGCCCTCTCGGCTCCTTTCCTTTATCACTGTCAACTTAGATTTCACATCAAGAGGGTGATGTTATGGCTGGCGGTGACAACAGCAGAATGTCACTGGCAGAGGTGAAATCTTTCCCTCCACGAGGGTATTTCTTCCTTCCCTTTCCCCTTCCCCTTGGCTTGCATTGGGACCTGCTGGCTTCTGGTGCTGAGCAGGGCAGGCACACATGCTGCTCAGGGGACAGCATATACTGTGCTGAGCAGCACTTCTTGCTGTCTGGGTCAGTGGCTCCATGTCACTGATGCCTCTTGGCTGCATGGTGACCTGGGACAGAGGGAAACCCCTTGTCACTGCCTGAGACAAATTGGGGTCACTGGAAGCTGCAATGTTTGCCAACATGGCAGCACTGCACTGAGTGGTCCTCTGCCATGCCGGCAGGCTTGTACCAGCAGGAGGTCTGCCAGGGATGTCACTTTAGAGCCCTGGGGGCCCTTATGCTCTTTAAGGCCAGGCCTAAGCTAGGTCTGGGTCTGAGGGGCACACTTACATGTTAATGGTTCGTGTTCTCTGCAGGCTCTCTCTCACCTCCTCTGAGCAGGAGCTGATCTTGTAGGAAGGTGCCTGTGCACACCCACTCCAGCAGCCCCTCTACCAGCATCTGTCCCCAAGGGCCAGTTCAGCAAAGCCTTGGTGTTCTTCTGCGTCCAGTTTTAATTTTTCAGCTGGTTATGGAGAAAAAGATGATGGTACCTGTTGCCTCCAGGCCACAGTAGAAAACAGAGGAAGGGGACTGACCTCTTAGTGTGCTTAAAGATCCAAAAATTTAAACTGACTCTGCTTCTCTCTCAGCCCTGATCCTGTTGTATCTTTTCCAGCTGATGCCTGAGCCTTTTGTTGTTTTGCTATGTTTTTTCTTGTTCCCTTTTTACCGTCACTTTATGAAAAATGGCTTTCCCATCTGCATCTGTCAGGAGTGTGCCTGAGCTGGGTGTACGGCTCAGTGAATATACAAATGTGCGGTTGGGTCGTGGCCCCCCTGACAGGCCGGAGATGAATTCCAAACGTGCAGGGAGAAGGGTTTCTGCTGCCTCTCCTGGTAGTTTTTTTATCTCAAGGAGGTGTGAGAATCGCCTTTGGGAGCAGTGCTTCCTTCTGCTCTTGCTCTGCCTCACCAAGGATCATTCTCTCTCATCCATCATCAGATGAGTCCTCCTTGCTCCCACATCTCAGCTGCTGATGGGAATGCTGGAGAAAGGGAAAACTCTTTTATCCTGACTTTTACTCCTTTTCCCTCTGTCCACCTTTTGCATCCCACCTTTTAGGCCCATGACAATGCATTTGGCAGGCTGGGGCTTGAGGACACTTGTTGGTCCAGGTACTTTGAAAGAGAGTTAAGGATGCGGTAGAGAGAAGGGCGTTGTTTTGTAGAATCATAAAATATCCTGAGTTGGAATCCACAAGGATCATCGAGTCTAACTCCTGTCCCTGCACAGGACACTCCAACAATCCCACCATGTGTCTGAGAGCATTGTCCAAACACTCCTTGAGCTCTGACAGGCTTGTGGCTATGACCACTGTCCTGGGGATCCTGTTCCAGAGCCCAATCACCCTCTGGGTGAAGTACATTCTCCTAATACCCACCCTAAACCTTCCCTGACACAGCTTCATGCTGTTCCTTCGGGTCCTTTTGCTGGTCACCAGTTTGACCTAAGCCCCTTAAGGGGCTTAAAATGCAGCTTTGGAATTTTTCAGCAGTTGTGCATGACTCCATATAAGATGGATAAGATTCAGCCTCGCTGTGTCCCCTTTCCCTGCTGCAGGTGACCAGCGCTGTGAGGCTCTGCAAGGAGGAGTTCACCATCTCTGCTGAGTAACTGCAGGGTCACTCAGGTGCCCAAAGGGAATTGACAGCCTGCCCTGACACCCATGGATTTACTGAGCTGCTCCTGCCTCTTGGCTGTCTGCAGGCTGGTGGTATGTGAAGCTGCTTCCCTTGCCCCTATGTACAGAGAAGCTTACAGCCAGGTGGTCTCAGAGGAGCAGACAGGCAGAAAATGAAATGAGTCTGCTCATCCACACTATTGCCACAGTTACCTGGTCAAGGAGGGGAGGTTTCTGGGAGAGCAGACCCCCACTTTGGCAGGAAGAGAGAGCAGGCAGCTTGAGTTGAGCTCATTTTTCAACAAGCAGATGGATGTTCAGTGGGGACCCACGAAAACACTCTCACTCCAGGCTCCAAAGCCCTCCAAACCAAAGTGTTGCGCTGACATGGAAAAAAGCATCACGCCGTTGGTGCTCAGCCTGGATTGCTTCTCCCTTTCGATTCAGGACACAGCGACAGCCTCCTCCTGCCACCAGCTCCCATGAGGAGCCAGCTGCACGCCTGCAACCAGGCGAGGAGCGAGCCGGAGCTGTTGAGCCACGAGGAAGGCGACCGATGGCAGATTCCTCTGGCATTTCCACCCCGCGGGGCTCTTGGCGAGCGAGCACTCGTCTGCTTTGAAAGCTCTTAGTGCTCCTGCAGGTGAGAGCCAATTTGTCTGCTTTCCTGCCCAGGTGCCATCTGTTTGTAGGAATGCCTGTGCGGTGGATGAGCACGGCGGGGATGGAGAAGGGAAAAGGGATGCTGGGGTGGGAGAGATGAGTCTAAAACTTTCCTTGGGTATCTTCAGCACTTCTGGCTGCCGTTGTTCCTTCTCCTCTGCACCGCGGCGGGGAAATCACAGCCTGTCATTTGCTGTTCCTGGAGCGTGATGGGGAGCTGAGGCACCGCTAATAGCAAACCATCATTTTAATGCTAATTTCCTACCATTAGCTCAGGCTGGGGGAGGCTCACGCTGGGTGGAGGGAAGCCATTAACAGATGGAGAAAGGGGGAATGTGTGGGGATGTGTTCTGCACCCCCAGAAGACACTTCCAAAGGGCAGATGACTAACTACCACTGGGAAAATTGGTAGGAGGCACTGGGGTCAGTCTGTGGTGGATATGTGGGAGGGAGGAAGAACAATGCTTTGTTCCAAATCGTCTTCCTACCAGGATTTCTTGAGTGCTTCAAAGTTTGGCTTGAATTTGGTGTTTGCTGCTTGCTGCCAGCCCTCTGACCCAAGGGACGCTCAGAGAGCTGGCAGGGCTGCAGCTGGTGGCATCGTTGTCCTTTCAACAAAGGAGACAAGCAGGGTTGGTTTTAGCTGCTGTCATCTTGGGGAGGCTCCCTAGTGCAGGAGCCTGGACTTCCATGTTGGGTGATGGGCTTCAAAGCAGGGAAATTTGAGGCTGTTCTTGCGATACCCAAGAGTTAAAGAAACCTGCCTTTTTGTCATGGGAACAGTCAGCTGTCCCAAGCTGGCGAGCTGGCAGGAGAAACCAGGGGCTCAGTTTGGAGTCATGAAGGAGACTCAACCATTTCCCTGTCCTTTCCAGGGGTGGTAGTCCCCACAACCATCCTCTTGGTCAGTCTCCTCTAGCCATGCTTGCAAAGTGGAAGAGCCTGGGCTGGGGTTGGTGCCTGAAGCTCTGGGGGAGTTTGAAGAAAGGTGACTGGCTGCAGAACTGTAAGGCCTGCTTGGGATTGTTTGGGCAGCAGTCAGAGAGGTTCCTCTACCCTTTCTAGACCAGCATGGAAGCACTGGGACTAAAGGAATGCGAGCTCAGATGCTATGCCTGTCTGGAAAGAAACTGGTTGCCTACTAATGTGGGACAGCATTGTTTGAAGTCAGGGGCCCAGTGGTGTCCTGTCTGTGGTGTCACATCTCTCCTGAAGACACACCAGCCTGTGCTGATCTACACCACTGGCTTCATCATTTCATATGGAAGCCTATGTGGATTTTTTTAAAACCTGCTTAAGGACTGTTTTAAAGCTCTTTTGTCATCTGATGGAGAAGCAGTGGAAGGACAAAAGCAGCCACAATAAACCAGGAACTGGTTAAATGGCAAAGGGATTGAACGCCAAGAAGAGACCATCCTGCCAGGAGGACAATAGCACAAGGCTACATTAGTAGGGTACCCAGCTATCAGATCCATCTTGGTGTGGAGCATGACTCACTGTTTTTAAAGAAGCTATTTCCATCTGAGAAAATGGCTCCTATATTTTATAAAGGCTCTTCCCAGATTTGGTTGAGGAGAGAAAAGAAAAAGTGAAGGGCTACTTTTTCCTAGTTGAGGAAAATCAAACTTTCCTTCAAGTAGCTGAGCAAGGAAATCAGCGCCTTACATGTTCCCAAGAATAATACAATCCAGTAGTTTCGGGGGGAGAAAAGAAGTAAGAATAAAATAGCATTGCTTTTCTCAGTTCAGCACTCTGAATAATGAGCCTGCAAGCTGGAGGGAGAGCTCTCGAGAGGCGCCTGCGTACAGGAGTGGACACAACAAGTGTCTCAGATGGGTCAGTATCTGAAGCCATCTCTAATTTTCTACATCAGTGAGAGCACAGCACGGCACCATCAATCACAGTCAATCTCCCCTCGGAAAGCCACCTCCTACCTCTCTGTGCTGTGTGTCCCCCTGTGCTCCTGGCCATGCTGGGGACAGCAGGTGTCCCGGGCAGCAGCACTACAGGTACTGTCCCTCCCAGGGGGTTCTCATTCTTTTTGTTTGAGCCTGCTTGTGCTTCTGCCTGTCTCCTTCTTCTACCCCCGGCACCTGCTCCTTGCCAGCACTTCATTTCCAAATGCATCTTCCCCTTCTGGAGTCAGAAAAGGCTAAATGCTCCCTTTATCCCCAATGAGGAGAAGGTGTGGGGCTGCCTTACCCGGAATAAACCCACTCAGGCCTGGGGGAGGCCTGAGGGTGGGCTTGGTGCTTGCACTGCTCATCTGAGGATGGGAAGGTTGGGCTTTGCAGTTCCCATGGAGCCATCAGGGCATGTTCTGGCGTTTGCTCGGGCCTGGCTCCTTTGCCCCAGCTCTGGGCATGGAGCAGCTTTCATGCTGTGCTTGTGATGCAATGCAGAAGCTCTTGGTCCCTCATCTCTCTTTTTGTAGAGCCCCCTGCTCCTTCCTGGCCTGGCTGTGTTTCTGCCAGACCCAGGGGCATTGCTTTGGCAGGAGCAGTGGTGGTGGGCCTTCTTCTGGCCAGGCACACTCCTAGGCTGACCAGAGGGCTGATGGGACACAGATCTGTGCCTGTGGCTGTTTCTTCTACTGCAGCACAGACATTGCTGGTGGGTTTGTTGGCTCTTGCTTCTTCATCTCATGTGCTAGATTGCGTGCTCTTCCTCAGTTGTGGTGGCTCTTGGACCGACCAAAACCTGGCTGACTTGTTGCTGGTATCATGACACAGAATTTGTTTGCAGCCCCACGTCTGACTCTGTGAGCTCAAGCTCCCGATAGAGAACCAAGGACTAAGCTGCTTTCTTGAGCACAGCCTTAGAGAGAAGCATTTTCAGAAGAAACTCTTGCAATTGCCACCTCCCTCTCAGCCTCTTCGATGGTTTCTGAGAGCTGTTGAGAATCCTTGACCTCTCTCTCAGGCATGGTTCCCTGCATGTATCATCCCTGCTCCGGTGTTGGGGAGCTGTTGCTGGCATCTGCAATAGCTGCCTTGTTTACTTCCCAAGCACCTGCCCTTTCTGTAATGAGCTGTAATTCATCCTGGTTTATACAGGGCTTGGAGATACCTGGAGCAAGGAGGGTGTGCCATTAAACCACCTTCTGGACTGCTGTCTGGACCTGGGATTGCTGATCTCCTGGAGATGTAAAACAGGGAGGACAAGGGGGACCAGATGGAAATGGGGAATAATTACCTTGCAGGGTAAAGGGGGCTGCTGGGAGCTGACACGCAGGTGCAGATGGATGGTTACAGCAGGCAGGGTGGAGGGATGAAAGATGTCTTTTTAAAGCATCTGCCTCCCTCTCTTCCTCTGCTTTATAACCTGTTTTTATAGAGACTGCATGAGGAACACATTTTTTTTATTAGCAGCTTGGGAGTGGAGAGTAATAAAGATTAATTTTTTAAAATAATTCTTTGCATTATCTTTTAATTTCCTGTGGCAGGATTTGACTTTTAAATCTGCAAATGGACTTAACTGCTAATGTGCTCATCAGTTCAGAAGTGGCAGCCGAAGGAGCTGTGGGACTCGGTGAAGGTGGGAGAGGCCCCAGAGTTGAGCCTGGAGTCCCAGGAAAGGCTATTTCACAGACTTCCCTGGCCAAAAGGACCCATTCAGGTCCACAGCTGTATCTCCATCCCAAAAAACTTGGAGAGATCTAATCCATACTGCAGCTCATGGTGCCCATTTTGCTTCCTGCAACCGATGGCAACGATGAAGCTCCGGTGAGGAGGAAGGAGGGAAGCCTGATGTCCCTGCTGGGCTGCTGTGGGTGATAGATCCTTGCTGGCCTCCCCCCAGGATGGTGTGTCCTGCTGGGACCTGTGCTGAGCTGCGTGGGGTGGTGGGCACGGGACTGGCCTGATCAGCTGCACTCCAGGGGTCGTGCTGGCTTTAGGGAAAGGTGGTTGCAGCACTGGGGAGTGGGGAAGTGTTAGGAGGGGGATGGAGTGTCAGGGAGAAGTGACAACATTGGAGATCTGATAGGAAAGTGTCTCCCTGCCCCACTGATCCACACTATCCCTCCCAGCCTCCATGAGCACAGACCAGCTGATGCTCTGCTGGGCTTTAACCTGCCTGAGAGACTGGCTTGCCCTGGAGCTGGAGAACTTCCCTGGCTTGGATGAGCTCTCACGTGCCCTGTAAGTGTACCGAGGTGGCACTGGAGCTGGGGAGAAATGGTGCTTAGCATGCAGGTACCCCAGCCTCAGCTTACTTTGACCACTGACCACCTTCTCAGAGCTTGTTCTTTGTCAAACAGCCCTTTTGGCTGAGCTTGCTCTGACTTTTTGATCTCCCTGTAGACAACACGGTAGAGGCAGAGAGCAGCTGTATGGAGAACCAGCCAGTGTGGACAGGAGCACTCCGGCTCACTCAGGTATGAAGGCGGCTGTAGCTCAAGTGCCTGCTGTGGGCTTTGGGAAAGCAGAAAGGGAAGCCCAGTGAAGGGGGGAGCACAGCTGGAGTGTCGATTGAGCCCTGAAAAGGCTTTTAACTGGATTATATTGCTCCTGTGTTGGAACCAGGACCAGGATGAGAGGTTTTGGAGGTGCCTGGGGATGGGGAAGAGCCAAGTCCTGCATGGGGAGTACTGTGACCCAGACTGTTCCTGGCTCCCTCTACCAGATGCCATCTGGAGCGGGCTCTGTGCATCCTGGGTGTCTGTGTGCCTTGGCAGCCCTGATGGCCAGCTCTGCTGACCCAGAGGGCTGTGCTCCCCCTCTCCCAATGCTTCTCTGCATGCCTGGAAGAGTGATGCAGGGTAGCTCCAGACTCAGTCTGGCCTCACTGCTGCTCCCACAGCTCCCCTTGCTCCTGGGAAGGGGAGAAACCCACCTCAGACCATCCTTGGCAGGTCACCTGTGTTACTTGTCATTTCACTGGGCAGAGCTGTCCCAGACAAGGTCTGGGTTTGTGGGCACCGTGCAGGGGATGTGGAAGGTCTGCCTTTGGATCTGTGACTGCCTGG
This sequence comes from Tichodroma muraria, assembly GCA_013390105.1. NCBI lineage: Eukaryota > Metazoa > Chordata > Aves > Passeriformes > Sittidae > Tichodroma > Tichodroma muraria. The sequence goes on from WAAG01034907.1 coordinate 16,672, forward strand.
CACCAGGAATCCTGCCTGCAGCAGTGAATGTGGTTTGAGTTCTGGTTTTGTACTTTGGCAGCAGGCTGAGCTCTCATCCTGCTGGCCAGGCTTCATCCAGCTGGATCCTCTGGTGTGCAAGGGAATGCCAAAAAGCTTTGGTGTCTGTGGCTGCTGCATGTTTTGGGTGGGAAAGCTCATTCCTCAGCCTTTTGTTTGAATTCTCCATTTATTCAAGGCTTGGACAAAGAAAGGGAACCTGCCCTCTGCTAGCAGAAGATGACAGAAGTGCTCCTGATCTCAGGAGAGAAACTGAGGCTCAAAGAGCCTGTGCCTCAGTCACACATGTATCCGTCCCTCTCTGTACATCTGCCAACCCCTACGTCCCAATGTACTCTGAATAACCACAACTTTGAGTTGTGTTTTTCAGCCAAAAGAAGCATCATTTGTTAAATTTTCCAGGTGTCAGGAAAACTGGGAAGGCAGTTCCTGACTGTCAATATCTGTCCAAGAACAGAAGCCTCTTCTGTTGTGGTGGGTTCTTCCTTTTTTACCTTGTGAATTCACAGAGAGAAAAATGGAATTAAAAAGCAGCAGGGAAAGAGCTGTTAGAAAGCTTAAAGCTGTCACAAGGCATTGGTTAGTTTATGTGCAGTGAAGTATACAAACAAGTTTTCAGCTTGTTGGTTGAAGCCAAGGAGCGGGGTTTTTTTGTGTGATAAATATGTTTTATAGGTCTTTTATGGGATTTTTAAAAATGCCTGTCCAAATAAATTATTTACCGGGGTAATAAAAGATCAAGGAAATTGTTTCAACCATATCGCTGAGCATCTAAATCCCAAACTTTTACTGGGGTGGAAGGACCCTCTGAATTCCTGTGTCCTTATGAAAGATGGTCCAGGTGTGCTGTTTGCCTGTGATGTCCTTCTGGAGGCCAGGTCCCCAGCCACCCTGACACTCTGTGTATATCCAGGAGCTCCCAGAGGCTTCACACTGGTTTTCCACCCTCTCAGCATCTACTCCTGGGGATGGATAGCATTTCCTTCCACCACTGGCTGAAAATCTCTTGATAATCTCTGACTTTTTATTTAGGTTTCCAAGAGATCTCAGAAGCTTAATGGTCCTTGCTGAGATGAAGTGGGAGTTAGAAATCACTTAGAAAGCAGGGGGGAACTTAAAGAACATCCGTACCCCTGTGGGATGGGCTGGAAGGGCAGCCATGCCATCCTGCAGGTAGCAGTTACCTTTTCCCATCCCAGGTGGCTGGGTTTGTTCCTCCTTGCTTGGCATCAGCCTCTGCGTGCAGGAAGGGCCAGGTTCTGCTGGCTGGTTGTCTGGTGGCAGACAACCCCAAAATAGCCTTAGTGCAGGAGAAATAAAAATTGATGGTGTTTCAGCCACAAAGTCTACAAATACATCTTTTTTGGGCATTAAAGTAGGCTTTAAGATATCCAGTCGCTCTCTCTCCCTGCTCCTCCCAAGAGGAAGGAGGGGGCTGGGGGTCCTATCAGAGGTCCCCCTTCAGTACAGGGCAAATCCTTTGGCTTCATCCCAGATCTTCTATAGTAAGTGGGATTAGGTGTAACCCCTGGTAGGGTTTGAAAGACATCCAGTTGCTAATACATTGGCTTTTGTGAGGACTCTGGTCAGGAAAGGTGCAGCCCTGTGTGATAAGCTGGCCATAAATAAATTTAGACAGGATTTTAAAAGCAATTTCTGATGCTTGAAAGAGATCCTTCTGGACTGGCCTTCAAAAGGGCTGGTGGGTGGGAAGAGACAGCCACTGTTTTAAGATAGCTCTCAATATTCATGGCAAGGATTATTCATTCAGAGCCTTTCCAGAGGGGAGAGTCCTTGGGTATCTGGTGTGCTGAAGCGAGACTGGATTGATCTTTCTTTGTGCTGTCTTTGCCATATGTTAATCCCTCACTTCAGGGTGTCTGGTGTCCTCTGCAGAGTCCAGGGAGGAATCTTCGTCTCCCTTGGTGCTTAATTTGGCTCCTGGGTTTGGTGGTGGTCTTCTCTCTCTCTCTGAGGTGGTGGAGAGTGGCCACAGCTGGAACCACATCTGGGGACAGGGAGCAATTTCCCTGGTCAGCCAACAGGGAGCACAGGGCTTTGCTTGGCTTCCTTCTGGTGCCTGGAGGCTTTTGCAGATCTTACAGATTTCTGAAATAATTCCTCTGCTATTACAGGGCCCTAGGAAATTCACAGAGCTGTTTATCTTCCTCGATTGCTTCCCATGCCACATTTCAGTGGCGGCTTTTGGACTTCCCATGGGCTTGTCTGACAGCTTGGGGCATGGCCATGTCTCCAGGTCTAACAGACCTGCTGGGATGGAAATCCTGGCCGGCTGCTGGATATCCTGATCTGCCCTTCTGTGCTGTCCTAAGCCTGGGGGAGGACAGGCAGTGAAAAGGGGCTCATTCCTCTCATGAGGGAATTGGGCCAGCAGGAACAGCCCTGTAGCATCTATTCCCTGGGCTGGTGGCTGCCAAAGTTTTGGGGGGTGTTGGCTGCACCCCAGAGTGTGCAGTGCTGGTGTCCACATCCATGACCGGACTAAGCTGGGCTGAGGGGTCCAAGCCCATGAAGCATTAAGGCTTTAGCCTGGGAAAAATTTATATCGGCTCTATGTGCTGTAATGTTTGCTGGGGTCAAGGCCCTGTGGTTTGGCTTTTAGGCTGGCAGCTGGGGACCAGGTTTTGGAGCAGGCTTCGCATCACAGGGAACAGAGGCTGCAATACTGTCTGATGTTTGGCTCTAAAGAAGAAAAAAGGACACATCTCCCCGCATCTCTCTTATTAATTATAAACACATCCTGCTAGTTTGGGAACGGATGCCGTACATTTAAATGATGATTGAGCCGGCACAGGGCAGATATTAGAGACCCGGATGATGTGTGGAGGCCAGGCTTAGCATCTCCTCCTGCTCACTCCAGACTATGCAGCACGACTCCGCTGACTTCGGTGGCATTTCCTCCTGGCTCCCCTCCTCATGATGGGAATTGGGCTGCACGTAATTGAAAAGGATGTGGCGTCTGCCAGCAGACTGTGAGCCACGTTCCCCTTGGCAGCTTGAGCTCGCTGGTCGAGCACAGGGGAGACAGGCTGGGGCAGACACTTGTGTCGGGGGGAGGTGATCAGCATCGCAGGGATCCCAAATCCATCTCCATCTGAAGCTCTCCGGATGCGGCTTCCTGTTGTGAAAGGAGTGCCCGTGCCCGGAGGGGGGCTGGTATGTCCAGCTGCTGGTGCGTGAGCAATAATTTTCTCTCATTCGTGATCTCCCCTGAGATGACACCAGGATAGACACATGAACTGCTGCTCCTCTGAGCAGCTTTCTGAACCAAGGACTTGAACTTGAACAGCATCCTCTGATCCGCCCGGCTGCTGCTGACCCTGGGCTTTGCATCGCCACATCTCCCTGCCTGAGCATCAGTAAAGAGCAGCCGAGGGAGGCAAAAGGCTCCTGGGATTTGCACGGTCCTGAACACTAACAAGAGCTTATCACACAGGGCGGTGCAGGGGGCCTTGGTGTAAGGCCAGTGATCAAGATGCAAGGGCCTTGTAAATCCGGCACCTACAAAGATGCGGGAACAAAGAAGGGCAGGATCTGCATTTCAAAGCGCGTTGTTTCTGTAGCACTGGAGCTAACGTGCTCCTGCTGCCAAGGCAGAGACCAAGCTGTTTGAACTGCAGGGCTGGGGAGCCTGTAAGCACCAGCTCCATGCTCAAGGCACAATTAAAGGAAAGGTTTATGACCCCACACTAATTGCACGGTGAGGTGACACCAGCTGGGCATGGTGTGGCCTAACATGGGCTGCAGCAGAGGAAGATGTCTTGAAACTGTGTTTTGCTTTCAAGTGTGTGTGGTGCCTCACTTGGCTACTAATGACAGAAGCATCCCTTCCAGAGAGTCACAGAATATCCTGAGTTGGAAGGGACCCATAAGGATCGAGTCCAACTCCTGGCCCTGCACAGGACAACCCAAGTGGATGCTGGCCACACCAGCAATAGGAGATTCTCCTAGGGAGAGCCAGTTCCTGCCTCACAAGCCTTTGGTCCAGGCAGGAGAGACAGCCATGGGAGCAGGAAGTGAAATAAAATCCAGTGGTGATGAAATTATTTGGTTTTGTATTTCAGTTAGAGCAGGGATTGAGTCAGGAATGACAGCCAGAGTCTGGCTGTGATTGCTGGACATGGCCTCCTTCACCAGAAATGTTTTGTTTTTTTAAAAAGGGGGATGTTTTTGGCTGTGACTTGGGGGTTTTCTGTTAGTATTTTCTGGAAGGGGAAATTCTAGAAAGTGGGTGGTTTTGGGCAGCATGGCACCATTTTTGTTTCTCTGTGCTGGCCAACTCGGTGGGAGATGGAGCATCTCCTCCACAGCACTGCTGGCTGCTGTCATGCTCCCAGGGCAACTGCTTCCCTAGAGGAAGAGGGAACACAAGCAAATACCAATTTCTGAGTGATTCCAGCCCTGCCTGGCTTGTGACTGGGACCATCAAAGTCTCCAGGTGACAGGTGAGCAGACCTTCACATTCCTTGGTGGCCCTGCTCCTGTCCAGATCCTCCAAGCCCAGACTGGGAGCAGGATCCTGATGCTTGGCTTGTGTTGGAGCTTTGCACTCCTCAGAGGTGCTGGAGTAAGGGGCAGTTAGAGGGAGAGATGCTTCTTCTAGGAAACAAAATTAAGTAGAGCAAAGTAGTGGCTGAGCATAGTAAGGCAGTTCAGTGTGTTCCCCCATCACCAAACCGAGTGGGAAACAAGATGGTTTATGAATAAAACTGTTCTGGGTGCGTCCAGACAGGCACCTGTCTGGGTCACCACTGTGCACTTACATCTCAGAGGGCATCATCAGGGAAAAAAACCCAAACGAAACAAAAACAAAAAGAAAGAAGAAAAATGGCATCTGTGCCACTCAAGCCCCCTCAGTCCACTTGGGCTGTGGTCCAGAAAAGCACTTAGGCTGGTGTGTGGTGTCCCTGCCTGGGGCAGCGTTTTTTATTTTACTTTACATACACCTGTGAGGAGTGGACCCCTTCCTGGAAATGAGAACTCACTCCTTCCTACTGGGATGGCCGGAGGCCTGCCAGGATATCAGGCAGGGCATCTTTTCTCAGACAAGTAGGTGCTTTGGGGTCTCTGGGATGTTGAAGCAAAGTCCTTCGGTCACAAGTCTGGCCTTAGGCCAGTCTCACTTTCAAGGCTGCATCTGGACAGTTTTGCTTCATAATGACTTCAAGTGCAGTTGCCAACACTGGTGTGTCTGTGGGACTTGCATGAGGCTTTCATGGGGGCAGCAGATCCCTTTCTTGGGGTTCCTCTCCACAAACACCCATGTCAGCAGGAGGGTGGGATAGGCTTCTCCCGTGGCTCACCGAACTCATCCAGAGAACAGAAAAATGACAAACAGCCCCACGGCTGAGAGCAGAGCTGGATCCAGCAAGGTTGCCACCATGGTAACAAGTGACAAGAAAAAAGGAGACGTCTTCGAGTTGCTCCAGGGAAGGTTTAGATTGGATATTGGAAAAAAATTCTTTCACTGAAAGAGTGGTTGAGCGTTGGAGAAGCAATGTGGTGAATCATCATTCTTGGAAGCGTTCAAAAAATGGGTGGATGGGCACCTAGATGGTTTTGCAGCGTTTAAAGGTCTTTCCCAACATTAATGAGTCCTCAATTCCCTGGTTGCCAGGCTGCCCTGCTCTGCTGTGACAGGGCACGTGGCTGAGGACCACTGTGGAGACTGGTGGATCCCCTCCATGGCAGCTGCCAGTGTGCAGGGCACCACACCACCAGCAATCACTTGTGCATTTGCTGTTCTACAAACCTTGGCCAGGCTGTTAACGGAGGAAGGAAATAAAAAAGCGAGGGCTCCAAATGGATCCCAGAGGGATTCCCTGTAGCAATTAGCTTTATACTTGAAAACATATTTCCAGTCTTTACTGCCTGCTCTCTGTATTTGAAATAATTTTCTACCCAATAAACCTTAGTAGCCCCCAAACATAATTTTAGCGGTGCATTAATTAACAACAAGGTGACCCGGTGGTTCAAAGCTGAGCAAAACCTGATGCATCTCAAGGCAGTAAGGCAGCATTTCCATGGAGCTCTCCCAGGCAGCACGTGGAGGCAGGAGCTTTATATAGGATATTACCTAAGGCCTGGCTGGCCCCAAGGCAGTCTGGGCTCTCAGGTGCTGACAGGCACCTTCTGCTTTGGATAACCACACTGGAATTTGAGACTTGCAAAGCTCTTTTCTGTCTTTTAATCCTTCATAAAGAATAATTTTTTCTATCTGTTGGGCTTAAGAAGGACTCTAAACCTGAATAAAGCCCTCATTTCCTGGTGCCCTGTGGCTGGGTTTCAGGGCTTGGACATGTGCAACAGATCCCTTGAGCTGTTGTGCAATCGTCTGCCTTCCCTGTGATTTCTGTCCCTGTGGGTGCATGAATCAGCTGAAAATCCCTGGTGACTCCTTGCCCACTACTCCCTTGGCACTAATCCACGCTGGAGGGAAGCACAAGACTTGAGGTGCCTGGTGGCTTCTGGGGGTCCAAGCCATTGAGTCAGAGCTGGTGGAGGCTCCTGGGCTGGAGAAGTTATCAAGTGGAGAGGGCATGTGGATCTACCACACCGTGTGGAGCTGGTGCACCCAGAGCTGGGCTCCTGTGAGCCCAGTTAAGCCAATCCCAGGTCCCTCTGGGATCTGTTCCCATCCAGAGAGTGGGCGAAGATGAGGGAGCACCTTCAAGGAGGCTGGGTCTGCAAACCAGGAGACTGCTGTGGGCTGGTGGAGAACAATGCAATGCCTTCAGCAGGTCCCAGCTGTCTGCCTGGGAGATGACACAGCGTCTGGCCATGGCCAAGAGGATGGTGACCCTGCTGGCTGCCATCGTGGGGGCAAGCAGAGCAAGGATCCAGTGCCACCCAGTCTCTGAGCATGTAATCTCCTACTTAACAGGAGGTGGGAGGGAGCATTACAGGCTGCTGCCGTGATGGGGCTTTGCAGCTATCACGGGCTCATCCTGCTTTATCTGTTGCATGTGAAATATCCCATGTAAAGCTACGCAAAGCTGCAAAGCTACCGTAATCCTTCCTAAAGCCAGCCTGCCCTTCCCTGCAAATATTACATTAGATATGCTTATTAAACTCAGCTGAAGTTTTACTTCCAGCCGGTGGTGATAGTCTTGAAATGCCATTAAGGTGATAATTATATCACGTTGTACTTCATCCAGATTTTGGGTGGTAATTGTTCACACCTGCTGCCAGCTATTGAAGCAGTGGTAGATGCAAGGGAAGGTTGTGGTATAGTGGGTGGTGGGATTCCAGCTGGATAATGTGAGGGTGCCAGGCTGGTCAGGGACCCGCCAGGCCACGTGGGATTCAGTGCCAATGTCTTGGGGTGACGAAGACAGCCGCCCTCTGAGGTTGGATGATGGGTGGGAGGTTCCCTGTCCTGCCCTTGCACGTCAGGGTTGTCCCCATGCCTTGGAGATTGAAATGGTGCCATTTAATACCTTCATAAAGTGCCTGAAGTTCTGCTGGAAAATTGAGTGATGAACTTCATCATCAGAGGAGGAGAAATGGAAGGGAAGTCTTTGACATGAGGCTGTTGAGGCTCCTTCTTACTATCCATGGTGTTGTTGGACCTGGGTCCCTTTGGTTTGACCCGTCTATGGGAAGTGGCTTGTTAGAGGTAGGAAAGCCACGGATGTCACTTTGCTCCTGGCTTCTCCACTTAAATGGAAGGTTGGATTAACTTCAGTTATTTCTATGAATCTGACATGGAACCCATTCCCACCAATTCCACATAAATATCTGGGGGGTAAGAAGCTGCAGTTTGAAATGTAGCAAACGTGCAATAGGTGGTTATTTTGTGGTTTAAGTGAACTCTGTTTATCCTGCAGTCAGCTGTAATCCCGCTGCCTATCACTCATCCCACCTGCTCTGCCACAGCCCTGCTGGGATGATCTGTTTCTGGGTAAGCCCTGGGAACCTAGAATGTATTTCCTCCTGGGTTAAAATTTGATGTAGCAGAGATTGAAGTCACCCCTCACTTTGCTGGTATCGAGTAAGAGCAGAGCACAACCTGACATCCTGTCTCAGTGGGATTTGGAAGGCTCAAGAGTCCCAAGATCTGTTGAGGTGTCTCCCTGGGCTGCAGCGGCCCTTCCAGGGGAGAAATTGGTTCAGATTTTGCATGACATGGCACTGCTCTCAGTGACTTTGCTGGGACTCTCAGTCCCAGCTGGAGCAGGAGGATCCTCTCCTTGCTTTGGCCTAGGGAGATACCAGGGAGTCTGCTAGGCTGCTGGGTATCTTGGAGAGGGATCCAGGAGGACTTATGGCTGTGGGAAGAGGTAGCACTTCATTCCTGTACTTGGCACTGCTGAGGCACCTCAAATCCTGTGGTCAGTTTTGGGTCCCTTGCTGCAAGAAAGATTTTGAGGTGCTGGAAAGTGTTCAGAGGAGAGCAACAGGGCTGGACAAGGGCTTGGAGCACAATCGTTGTGGCTGAGGGAGCTGGGTGTGGTTATCCTGGAGAAAAGGAGGCTCAGGAAGCACCATGTTGCTCTCTACAACTGCCTGAAAGGAATCACAGAAGTAGTCATAGAGGTAAACAGATGGGCGTGGCATGACCCTGGGCTTCAGCACTGGGCATCCCATCCTCTGCCTTCAGCTTCCCACTCCTCTGAACCTCTGGAACTGAAGCTCCTGGCAGACGTGTGCCATCAGTCACGGGTGGGGAGTGATCTGGGTTAGCATGACACTGATGTAAATTTAAAGCCTTCTTTTGCTCTCTCTTCTAGCAGCCTTGTATTTTCAGGAAGAAAGAGAATGGGAAACAACTTTTTTAATGAAGTCAAGCATTTAAATTCTCTTTATACTTAGTTCTATCTGGAGCTCTTTACCCAAATGAAGCAGAAAGCATTTACAGCTGTATTTTCCATCACACCAACCAAGGAATATATTCATTTGCAGTAACATGGCACTCAATGAAGTGGAAAATAAGCTCCCAAAACTGAGCTATGAAATGGTTTCAATGAGTAGGAAAAGCCCGCTTGGACTCCACTGACCAGTCACTTTGGTTATGATAAAAATTAATTTGATTGAACACCTGAGCCGTGGCAGAGGTGAGGTTGGCCCTGAGATCGCTCTGCTCGGGACTGGGTTCGGGCCTGGCTCCTCTGCCATAGCTCCCACCTCTCCTGCTCATGGCTTTGCTTGCCCAGGAGACCTGGTGCCTCCAAGGGATGGCCATCGGTGGCACACGCATGCACAGCAGCCAGTGTCCCACGTGTCCTCCTCCACACCGCTGCAGCAGGGGACAGTGCCAGAGCCACGACAGGGCTGGCCCCTGGCTGGGGGCACCACTGCTGCCCGTGCCCACCATGCACAGCCTCCAAGCAGAGATGGAAATGGTTCCTCCTTCCCGGCGCCGCAGCCCACAGAGGACGTGAGTGGAGTGTTAAGCAGGTACCAGCCGAATGCCAGCGGAGGGTCTGCTAATTGCTTGTGATGTCTAGTCCAACTCCATCGGCACGAGCAACAATTGCTACTGGAAATGCAATTAATAATTAAGCACTCAGTGCTGGCAGGTGTCAGCAGGAATCCGCAGGGCCTGGCATCCCCCGCCTCAACACCTCCCTCTGCCTGCGCGGGAGCCGGCAGTGCCAGGTGGGATGCAGCCCTTGGCTGCCTGGATCAATACTGGGGAGGATGCAGATCCGTGCCTTGAGGAAATAACTCACTGGTGGAATTTCCCCAGTGTGGATGAGGGCTGCCTGCTGTCGGGCAGCAGGATGAGGACCCAAGGCTGCCTGCCCAGCTGGTGAGACCTGTGTGTAGTCCCGTCATCATTGCAGGGATGCCTCCCAGTGCAATCCATCTTCACCTAAGATGTTCTGTGGGCATTTTCTGGTTTTGCTGTACAGACAGAGTGATTTTGGGTGGAGATGACTGGCAGCACTGCTCTGCAGTGTTGGAGGCTGGGGGCATAACCCCAGAGCTGGCACAGGGTGGCTGGGCTGCAACAGCTCAATGATGCTGCCCAGTCCCAGCCACGGAGCCAGCCGGGGAGGATGGCAAGGAGCAGAGACATCTTAGACCTGTCTGGAAAAAAAAGCATCACCCTGATGGATTAAAATGTCTCCCTGAGATGCTGTTCTGGGGTTTTTCTGTTAGTATTTTCTGGCTGGCTCAGTGCAGCCTCAGGACCCCCTGTGTCCCCTCTCACAGGCTCTGCCAGTGTCGCTTTTGCTCGCAGTGTTGGCTGCGGCTTGTGGTGACTTACAGCCTTCTTCAAGCTGGCTTTTATTTTTAATTACATTTTGCCTCTGAAGATGGGCTGCTTTGCTGGCTCATTATTTTCTTCTGCTTTCTTTTTTTTTCTTTTTCCTTTCTTTTTTTTTTTCATTTTCCTTTTAAAGCCCAACAGACTTTGGGTGCCCTGAGAAATAGCTTCACCCTTTAGGAAAGTGCAGAGCCTTTTCCCTGAGTAACAAAATGTTGATTTGCTACCACAGGGCTGAGTGATGGTGATTCCCTTATTAAACTGCACTTAGAGGCAGCGACTGTCAGGCAGGGATGGAGAGCTTCTCCGATAAGTTGGAGCTATTCATTATTAAATTATCTTCATTCACTTGAACATCTCGTTTTCATTGAATTAGATGAAAAGTGCTCAAAGGCAGCTGCTGCAGCAGCTTGGAGGCTGCCAGGAGCAGCGTGCCAATGTCACTGCTGGCCTTTCCTCCCGCACCAGCCACATCTGACTCTTTCCCACAGATGGATGGGCCTCGTGGCTGGTGTAAATCTCCTGGAGTTGCACCTGCTGATGGCCTGACCTTGGAAACCTGGATTGACCAGCTCTGACAGCTGGAGCTAGTGGGGATTGACTCCGCCAGGGAATAAGGTACTGTGGCCTGAGCTGTCTGCCAGCTTGGCAGCAGTGACCAAGGTGGGTGTCCCCTGTAACTGGGGTCAGTGTGACCTCTCAGGGGGGCCTGTCCCAGTGTTTTGAAGGGTGTGTATTTTGCTGGGGGACTGCAGATGTGTTTGGTTGAGTTACACAGGGCTTTACCCCTGCTCCTCCTGCCCCCTCCCCTCCTGGGACATCCCCCTCAGGGCAGCCCCAGCCCTCGATGGCAGATGAGCTGTTTTGTGTCCCATGGCTGTTTTTGTGGGAGGATGCCATCTGGCTGCCTGATCGCTCCGCTTTCACCTTGGCACGAGCACCTGGCACCAGCCCCACGGCTCGGCACCGAACCAGGGGCTGCTCTCTGGGCCTGCCAGCCCACTGCTCTTCAAGGTGCTTTGTGGAGTCTAAGCTGCTTTAAGGCTGGCCCCTAGGAACGGGGGGCTTTTATCTCAAGGCAAAAGACTTTGGACATGGCACACCGTGCCCAGGCATTACTCACCTCTGTCCCAGCCGTATGTAAAATTGCGTCTTTCCCTAGGAGAACTCAGAATTAGGATATCTAGCTGCTGCTCAATCCCAAGTGCCTTGGGAGCAGGCAGCACCCCTCTGTCCTGTGACAGCCCATGTCTCACCGGGTGGTGAAAACCCCTTTGCTTCGCCGCCCTGGGTGCTGTGAAGTCCTTCCCACCTCCTACCCATCACGACCATCTTCTTCCTGGCAAGGAGCCGCTGGCCCCTTGGAGCAGCTCCTCAACAACTGTTGCTTTTCCTCGCCAGCGAATCTCACCCGAAGAAGCAGCTTTGATCAATGCACTTGGATTTCAGCCTTCAGCCTTGATCAAGGCAGGAGGAGGGACAAGAGGGAGCAAGTACTTGCAGGCTCTTTGGGGACGGTCTGGGAAGCAAAGCTGCTTCTCCAAGAAAAGCCTGCTTCAAAGTAAGAGGCGGCGCTGCCAGAATAAGAGTGAATCAGGCGGGCAGAGGAGGAGGAGGAGGAAGGCTGCTGGGTGCCAGAACTCCAGCTGGGATGGGGCAGGTGTGAGTCCAGCAAGGAATAGTGATGGTGGTATTGCTGTGAGGCTGGAGCGGCTCCTGGAAGTGGGCAGGAAACCAGGTGCAGTGGAGGGGGGGAATCTATGCTTCCCCCTGTGCTTAATTCTGTACTAGATCTGTTTTTCTGTACTCATTAGCTTTTTCAGCTCTCCAAACTTCCCCAGCACTGGGGACCTGGCACTGAGAAAGTTTTTTAGAGCTGAAAAGGGGCTGCATTTTCTTCTTTGGGTCAATGGTTTCCTCCCAGTCTTTAACTGGTGGGGATGGTGCTGCAGGTCGGGTGTTAGGAATGGCTCTGGGACAGGGCGGACAGAGCATCCCTTCCTTGCCAGCATGGTCTGGCTGTTTCAGCTGTATGGGCTCTGTGTTGCATGAAGGGATGCATAAAGCACTGCTCAAGGTCTGATCAGATCAGAGCTTCTGGTTAATGGTAATTAATGGCCAGGAGGACACCTCCTGGGGCTTTCTGGCTCTGTTTCCTCTGTCAGTGCCAGGGAATTCTGTGTCAGCAGCTCTGGAAGGCATGGGCCATTCCTTTGGGGGTTGCATTACCTGGGGGAGGAGCAAGAACTGAGCAGAGCTGCAGAACCTGGAGGTCCCCATTTGCAGGGAAAAGCTCTGGCCAGAGACCAGAGCCCTCTGATACCAACCTGCTCAAGCAATCCTCCTCCTCTCTCCAGCTCCCACTCCCTCTCTGCCTATGCTGCCTTCCTCAGGTGCTCACACAAGCACCTCTCTCTTTTCCTTTCAGCTACAGATGGCAGGCAGGAAAACCAGCCAGCCAGATGTGTTTTTCATAGCTCCCAAGCCAGGCATAACTAAACATTTACATTTATTACCAATTAGAGGGGAAAGAGACTGTAGTTTTATGTACTGTATGTGTCTGGATATATTTCAGTTTGTGACCTTACTGCATCCCACCCCCAGCAACTAAATCTCTCTTGGTTAGGGGCAAAACCCTGGAAAGCATTCGGGTCCCATCCCAGCATCCCATCACCTCGTGATTAGGTGACGTGGATTCCATCACTTTGTAAGAGAGCCTGCACAGGGGTTTGCTCCTGGGTGATGTTGCAGCGTCCCTAGGGACGCCCTGGAGGAATTTCCATGGTGGAGTCCATACCCATTAAGTCCATGTATGGATGTGACCACAGAGCATCTGTCATTGGGTGGCTCAGGAGTGCCTGGAGCCCGCAGGTCCTGAGCCAACATCACAGTGGCTCTTTCATGATGTGTGAGCCAACAGCAAAACACAAATAAATCCATAACCAGATGCTAAGCCTTGCTGAGAGCCAGAGAAGGAAGCAGGGGGATGAATGTGCATGGTGATAGTGATGGCCCAACCTTTACCAGGAGGATCACTAAGGGACTGATGTCCTAACAAAGTCCAGATCCTGGCTGGCAGGGGTCCAGCCCCACGGTGGTCACGGTGCCACTGCAATCTGCTCACCTCTGTGCAGCCAACACCTGAACCTGGGCTGTTTGAGGATACAGGCTCAGGACAAGGTCTGCATGTGCCCATCAGACCTTGGACAGGCTGATGGATGCCCAATCAGGTAGAAATGAGGACTTGCTGGTTCTATGGGGATACTGGATTTGCTGTACTGGGTCAATCACCCTTAATTCTGCCTCTGAGCAATGGTTAAGCTGCTGAGAAAAGCATTTCAATCTCCTTCAGGTCATCATCCTCCTGGCAAGAGAGGAAGGAGAAATGTGGTGAGGCCAGGGAGCACTGGACAACTGTGTTCTTTAAACAGGCTGTCCCACATCCTCCCTGGTACTGGGATTGTGCCCCCCAACACCACCCCACAGCCACACAGCTGGGATGCAGGGTGCTGCAGGCACTGACCCTGCTCAGCCTTCCCATGCCTCCCCTATCCTCCCTGCTCCCAGCAGGTCCCACAGCCATCTATTCATGCAGCAACACCCCAGTTCCTTCCTTGCTCCCAATTTTTTTCCAGAGGTGCCTGGAACTCTCTGGCAATCATGCCTAAAGCTCACCTCTGGCTGTGCCTCCTGGATCCCTGTGCCCACCTCGGCCGTTGCTTAGGCAACAACCTCTGGGTTGGATGCAGGGCTGTATTTCCCTCCTCTTTCCAGGGTGCTGCTGCTGGGGAAGCAGCCCAGACACAGAGGGAAAGCCATGGGCCATGCCGTGCAGCAGTTGTGTGCATCCCTCCGGGGATGCTGGGGGGAATTATTCCATCACAGGGAGCTTCAGAAATGCAATATTTTATTAGAGGCCCATTAAACTGTTCAAACAGGAGGGGGGTGATGATGCAGATTGAAGTAAGGTGGAGGTGGATTTCCACCTGAGCAGGGAGGGTCGTGGCTGGAGGGCTGAGGTCGGCTCTGCAAGGCCAGTGTAAGGAATGAATAAAGCTGAGAGACTTGAAGGGCCTGGAATGAAGGGCTGCAGTATTTTGGCAGAGCTGTTGGAGAGTGGAAGGGATCAGCCCTGGGGTGGAAATGGTCGACTCCAACCTCAGCCCCTGGAGGACTGTGTGGACATGCCTATCCCATGGAAGGCAGCATCCTGCCTTCATTTGGATGGGAAGCAGCAGGTACAGGCTGGATCAAGGGTGTTACAAACCTTGGCCACCAGCCTTTGGGTCCCTCTGGGAAGGAACTAACACAAGGACGAGGCACGTGGGGAACCTCTGTCCAGCAAGGGCAGGAGAGGAGCCAGATGGGAGGTGCAGGATCTACAGCTCCATAGGTGGATTTGTTCCATTATCCTGCTGATCAGCAGAAGCAGGAGACAGTTTTAACTGGAGAGTTGAATTTCAGTTTAAAAAATAATACTTTACTTTTTTCCTCCTCCTCTTCTGTAACTGTGTTGGAGTGTGACAGGGTGGGAGCTCTTGGCAGCTGGGATGTTAAATGTTTTTCCACATGGTCTCTTGATTATTAATGGATTTTAGCACTTGACAAAGTAGAAATTAGGAGATAAAAGCTATTAGAAACTAATTTGGGTAATCACTGATTCTGTTCCCCCAGGAGCCATTCTCAGAGTGTTGCTCCCAACACCACTGCCAAGTCTCAGGAGAGAAGGAATCACTTTTCAGCAGTTTTGTGGGCTTTGGAAAAGCCCCCTGATCTATGGCCAGTGAGGAGATGACTAGAATGGAGCAGGCCTGATCCAAACAACACTATTCTCCCAGCAGCCTCCAGGGGTTTATAGGATTTCACATCCCTGGACACTATTTGGGGTGGTTTATGTGCCACATTTTTTACTGTTATGTTGGTGAAACAACCGTAGGAACTAGCTTGGGAGAACAAGGTGGGAGATAAATCCTTGTGGTGTGGGCTCTCCCAGCAATGAACTGGGCTACAGGTGGAGAAATAGGCCCTTGAGACCCTTTATTTCCTTCAATTCCCATCTTCCTGAGTGGATTGATACCACCAGGGGCAAGGAAAGGGTGAGGAACCATTCCAGGGCATCACTTTAAGGGGAAAGCTGGAAGGTGGTAACTGATGTAGCAACCACTGCTGATTTTTGAGGCAGATGGGCTGGGAGGGTCTGCGTATCCCGTGATGGTTTGTGTACAGTGAAGAGGATGCCTGTAGGCTGGGAGAGCACTTTTAAAAATAATTTGACTGATTTTTCTCCTTCTTTCTTTTCATCCAATCAGTCTCCACTCCTGGCATATGCAGTAGGAGCAAAAGGTCTGTCTTGCAGATTTTTTTTTTATTTTATTTTATTCCACCCTACAGGAAAATCCCTCCAAATTTCATCCCATCATCCCACCAAAATTTGACCATCGCAACTCTTGGTCCAGGAGCACAGCCCAGAGGTCCTGTGTCCTGGGGACAGCTCTGAGGGTCCCAGGGGAGCTCTGTCCCAGGCAGGGGTCAGTGGATGAGGTAAATCCTCCAGCCAGGCTCTTGGCTGTGGATCAGCTGTGTCCCTGGCTCCAGCAGGGCTGATTTACACCGCCTGTGGTGACACCCCAGGGCAGGGCACCCATATTTAATGGGTGGGGATACTGCTGCTGGCAGCAGCAGCTCCCAGCCATGAGCTCAGGAAGGAGAAAGCAATTTGCCATCGTCATCCCTGCTCCTCTGCAAATTTTTCCACTTGCAGAATGGGGTGCAGTGAAGAGACTATTTGATGGTGTCTAAAGAGGTCTCCAGGTTCTCCCTAAGAGCTGGGAGTGGCTGAGGGCACTCAAGGAGGCCAAGGGCTGGTGCAGGCTGTGGGGTTGGGTGGGTGAGGTTATGCTTTTTCATCTTTACTTAAGAAGGAGTTGGTGGGAAGGGAAGAAGGGAGCTTAGGCACTGGGACTGGGGCTCACTGAGGTCCCCACCAGCTTGAGTCATTCCAGGTTCTCACCGAGCTCCTAGTGGGGACACAGGAGGGTGGCTGGGACATCTCCTGCATGCCTGGACTTGCAGAAACCTCCCTCTTGCCTGCTCTGTGCTGATTCTCCTGCCTCCTTCAGAGACTGTGGCAGGAGGCGGAGGAGGAGGAAGAGGGAGGAAGAAGCTGAGGTCACCACCATTTCAGGAGGTTGTTCATTTTCCCCTCATTCTCCTTAAGAAGTGGCCATTTACCACAGGCCCTGTAAATCCTCTCTGGAGAGAAAACACCAGGGAGCACAGCACAGGGGGATGAGAGACCTCGATGGCTTTGAAAGAGATGGCAGAGAGGAAAAACAGCCCACCATCAGTGAAGGGGGAAAATAGCCTGAAAGACAGAGAAGCTGAAAATGTGCTGAAGCAGCTAATGACAGCCCAAACAGCAGGAGAAGGCTCCTGCCTGCCAATTAACGAGGCTCCGGTGCTAATTTGCCACCTTGGCTGCACTTCTGAGCTTGTCAGGAGAAGGGGGAGGAAAAACAAAAAGATAAGGCTAAAAAAGAGCCGTCGAGGTTTTGGTTTGCCTCTTGGCTATGCAGATGTCGCTGGGCTTTGGAGAGGCAGGGGAAGCAAGGGGGGCTGGTGGTAAACCCCAGCAATCCACAAGCCTGGTGTGTGAAGAGAATGATGACAAATTTCCATGGGCTTGTGTTGGCAGAGCTAGGCCACGGCGCTGCCTGACTTAGGGATGCCAGTTTCCTGGGAATCGCATGCCACCATCTGCTGGGTTAGTTGGGAGAGTGAGAGGGGATCCCACGTGTGCCCAGGAGCATCTCTGGTACCCGTGGTGGAACAGAGTTATAAGGAAGGAGCCAGAGCAGCCCTGTGCTGGGGCAGAGAGGGCCACAGGCAGCTTGGCATCTCTTGCTTCCCACAGGAACGCTGTCAAACACAGAGCAGATCTGCTGGAAGCTGCCTGGTGGCTCTGTGTGGCTAACGGAGCCGGAGGAGCCCTGGGCAAAATGCTCAGTGTGAAGCTTCCTGCCAAGCCAAACGTCTGATTCCCACTTCTTGCCCATCCTGCAGCCCAAACCCAGAGACCATGGGGATGGATTAAAAGCAACATCTGCACCAGTGTGCTGTTTGCATGCAAAGCAAAAGAGTTTCTGCCAGGGAAGCGTGTTACCTGGAACCTTCCCAGCACTCCCTCCTCCCCTGGCATGTTTTAATTCCTGTGCATCCACATTCTTCTCCCAGGCTGATGCAGCGTTAGCTGGGAGCCACAAGGGGTAAACTGAGGCAGGCTGGAGCAAGAGTGCAGACTTAGCCTCACAGCCTG
The DNA here is from genome assembly GCA_013390105.1 of Tichodroma muraria. Classification (NCBI taxonomy): domain Eukaryota; kingdom Metazoa; phylum Chordata; class Aves; order Passeriformes; family Sittidae; genus Tichodroma; species Tichodroma muraria. Next base: position 34,263 of record WAAG01034907.1, read on the forward strand.
TCTGCTGTCTCCACAGCTGGCTCTTCATGGAGAAACTGTCCTTGCTGTTTGGGCCCAGCCTGAGGCGGAGATGCCCTTGGGCCAGGAGGCTGAAGGCACCACCTCATGGCACCCAGGGCTGGAGGCTCAGCCAGTGCTGCAGAAAAAGGGTCAGGACAGGAGGGGGAGAAGGGTGTAGGTTACACAGGTGGAGCTGTGGGCTGTTTGCTCAGGTGCAGCCCATCACTGGCTGTCTGAGGGTGTGAGATGGAGTTAGGACCAGCCCCAGCCTGGGGGCCGTGAGCTCTCTCTGCCCTGGGAGAGTTGTGTGGATAACCCCATCCTGCTGCCTGGGCTGGGGGTGAAACACTCTGGCCTTTCCCTGGCCTCCTTTTCCCTGGCAGAGCTGCTAAACAAATGTGTCTGGAGGGAACCAGAGTGTCTGCAGTCAAGTAAGTCAGGAGCTCAGCTCAAGTGAGTGAGGAGCTCAGCTTGTTATTTAAAGGCCATTTTCTGGCTTTCATACTGCAGAGAATTTTGTAAAAACACAGAGCCTAGAAAAGGACAACCCCAAACACAGCAGTTGTTAAAACCTAAGGGATTGATGCTGAATTCCTGGTTCAGGGTGGCACGCTGGCTATTTCCATCCTGAGGCCAGATCCTGCTGGTGCTGTGCAGCAGCAGCTCTCAGCCAGCCCCGCTGCCACCAGCACTGTTCTGTGCAGGGGAAAGCACTGCAAGGTAATCAAATGCTGACCTCCAGTTATTAACCTCGTCCTTTTAATCACCTCCATTGAGTGCCTTAATTGCTGAGCAGGGATGGGAGGACCTGGCTGCTTCCACCTGAGATTCCCACGCAGCCTGGCAGTCCCCTCCCAGGGCATGCATGCTGCTGCTGCTGCTGCTGCTGCTCCTCTTCCTTTTAACTCAAACACATCCCCCAAAAAAGGTGGAAGCGGTTCTCTCCCAAAATACAGCAATTTAGCAGCCAAATTCAAGGAACCTACTCTGTCTGCTAGTCACTGAGTTAAAGAGGGGGTGGTGCAGCCCTGTGGTGCTGGGGTGGATGACCAAGGCCTTGTCTGCCCGTCCCTGTGCTTCCCAGTGGGGTGCTTTTGCTGAGACAGGGCTGTGCCAGCTGCCAACCTTGGAATGCCATGCACACAGCCTCATTACTAATGGGAATTGGCAATTTGGGCCAAACTTGGTGCTTTTGGGCAACAGATTATGGATCCTGCTGGGAGCTCTGGAGAGAGGAGAGAGCAGCCCCAGGAGGCAACTGCTGAGGATGCAAAGAGCTGATGGCTCATCCTTCCAGCTGCCTGCCTCCCCCTACTCCCCGCTTTTTATTTTTTCATCAAATTAAAAGTAAATGGCCTTCATCCACTCTTCTCACACGTGGGACTGTTAGGGCATCACCTGCCCCCATCTGGAGCCTACACACAGCCAGAAAAGTCCAGGTTCCATCCCTTGATGGGTACCTTGAGGTGCTGCCAGTCATCCCAAGAGCTCTTGCATTCACATTCAGGTGGATTTAGAATGTGGGACTGGTTCAGGGCATCAAAAAACATGTAGGAAATGCTCTGTCTAGAGGAGACAGGATGAAGTTGAGGAATGCTAGCCTGACACATAGCCCAGGATGATGGGGAGAACCCTAGAATGCTTTGGGCTAGAAGACACCTTAAAGCTCATCTTGTTCTAACCTTCCATGGGCAGGGACACCTTCCAGTAGACCAAATTCCTCCAAGCCTCATCCAACCTGGCATTGGACACTTCCAGGGATGGGGCAGCCACAGCTTCTCTGGGCAACCAAGAAGTGATGAGATGGAAGATGTACCGCAGGAGGCAAAATAATTTCACTAGCTGGGAATCCTCCCAGCAGCCCTGCCTGCTCAGGAGCACTGCTGGCCTTCATGACTATGCCCTCCCCTTCCCCAGGCTGATGTCTGCCAGCTTTGCCTGGGGAGCCCAGAGGATGGCTTTGACTTCTCCTTTCCTCCTGGTGTGTTTAACTGCCTGATTTTTTTTTCCCTTTAGGATTGGGATAAAGAGAGGAGAGGTGGGCAAAGGAAGACAGATGTGTGGAAAATAGGAGTCTAGGTGACAGATTGAGGGCTGCTATAACCACAGTAGCCAGCGTGATGGATTGATAGATTAGACAGGGAATATAAATAGCAAGTATGGTTTATCTATCCCTGTTTTATTTTCCTCTTGTCTGTCTCTTTATCTCTCCTGGTGTTATTTTCCTCCTGCTTATCTCTTTATCTGCCCAGCCGGAGGATGGAGGAGAGGAGGGTGACAGAAGCAGGATGGATGAGTTCGGGTTTCCAACGCCTTTGCAGCATACAGTTTTGACAAATCAGGCAAGTTTTGCCAGCTGTGAAGGATTAGAAAGTGGGCTCAGATCCGCACACTGATACACTTTTCCCACTCCTCTCCTTTCCCCTGCACCATCCCCTCTGTCTGCACGCCCTCCCTTGGGGATACTGCGGTTGGAGGGCTCCTTCCTCTCTCTGGCTCATCCTTGGCCAAGGAAGGAGTGCAGCCACTGGAGCAGTGAGCTCTGCTTGTCTGGGAACGTGGTGTTCCCATCTGACAGCCGGGCAGCTCCACTGCTTGATATTCCGGTCAGGCACCGAGTACAGCAGCGGCAGCAGCACCGGGAAGAAGGGAGGGAGGGGAGCCACATAGCATGGGAAATGCCAGGGCTAGGGATGACAGTAATGTTCTTTTCTTTCTTTCTTTCTTTTTTTTTTTTTTTAATCTCGGTTGGTTTTGGTTGCTCTTTCGTTCAAAAAAGGCATTTTTTAAAAAATATATTAAACAGATACATTTTACTAAGATGTCTCTTGGCTGGAGTCACTGACAAGAAATGACACTCCCCAAATGAATAGGCTTAAAAAAACCTGTCCCAAACAAACCAAATAAATAAATACATAAATAAAACATTTTCTTTTTCTTTCTTTTGCATTGGGGTTTTTTTTTGTTGTTTTTTTTTTGTTTTGTAGGGAATGTGGCCCAGATGTCTCTGCCGGTGCCTGTGATGGCAGCGTCCCCGGCGCAGGTGCCAGGTCCTTCCCAGGCAAGGGGCAAGATGGTGCCTCAGCACTGCAGCAGACACGAGGTGCTCATGGAGAGGCCCCAGGGGAGACCTGCCAGGTCTCCAGGGCCTGTGCTGTGGACCCCCACCAGCACTGTGTGCGAGGATATGGCTGCAGGATGGATCATGGGGGATGCAAAGGCAAAGGTGCCAGTAGAAACCTCTTAAAAATACTACAAAAGTTGGGGTGGCAAGGAGGCCGCCACTGGGGGATCCTTACAGTGGGTTAAGCACCTGCTCTGGCGGGACCAGCAGCTGCCTCTGGCCAAGTCACACCCCCCCCAGGCCATTGGCACCCCTCCCCAGCCACCGTTGTGGTGGCCATCGTGGCATTGTCCCCACACTCGGAGCCAGTCTGCACCGCATGAGCCATCCCTCCTCCTTAGTCCCACTGGCATCCTCCATCCGCTGTCTCTTTGGCCAGTTGCTGGGTGTACCATGGAAGCACGCAGTTGGCACTAAGGTAAGGCCTTGATTTAGATTTTTAGGGTGGTTATTTCTCTCTCCTCCCCAGGAAGTCTCTCCTCCCAAGCCCCCTGGCACCAAGGTCCGGGCGGTCCCGGCCGTTAGCTGCACAGCTTGCCCGTCTCCTGCTCCAGTGCGTTGGGCAGCTTGGCGTTGAAGGCTCTCAAGGAGGACTGGATCCTCGCCACCTCGTTGTTGGCCAGCTTGAGCCGGTGCCGGAGCAAGCAAGTGAAGAGGTCGAGGCGGATTTTGCCAGGGGGTGAGAGCCTGTTCACCCGGTCCCTGATCTCCAGCAGCTGGAGCATGGCTGAGTCCTGGGAGCCCTGGGTGTAGGGGTAGTCCAGCTGGAGGATCAGGTCACGGATAGCGTCCGGCTCGAAGGGCAGGCTGTAGCCAAAGACTTGCAAGCTGTTGATTTTCATGTACCCCAGGTTCTTAGAGGGATCTGACATCTCCAAGGGTTCATAGTAGATTGTCTCATTGGAGCTGTCATCCAGAGACTTGATGCGGCTCCGCAAATAGACGTGGACCGTTTCAAAGAAGGTTTTCCACTTGTTGCCCAACGTGATTGTCCAGTTTTGGCACTGGGCAGAGGCATCTACGGTAGTCCTTTCCCAGTCTGGGAAACTGCCCTCACTGACAGGCATGAACCAGCTCTCTGAGTGGCTTCCCCCAAAGGGGTTGACATAGATGGCCATGACGGGCTCCAGGGTGCTGTTCTTGGTGAGGCAGATCTGCAGAGAGAGGGCCAACATGACGTGAACCAGCCCGGGCTTGTACTTGTTGCTCTTCAGGGTCAAGAGCATGCGCTTCCTCCAGGAGGGGTCGAACCAGCTCCCGAGGCGCATGTCGTTGCTGATGAAGATGGAGTGCACCTCAATGCGGCTGTCCCGTTTCTGCAGGAGGTACTTGAGCTCCAAGTCCTGCAGGTCAGTCTCCAGCCCCAGGTAGTGCTCCAGCGAGTCGGCCACCTCAGGGCGGCAGAAGCCCTGGGTGAGCACGTAGCCATGGTTGCAGGTCCTGCAGCGGGTGCTGTTGTCCGGGTCACAGCTGGCGCAGGCTGGCCCCTCGCCCAAGGCACACGGTATGGACCCCTGGCAGGAGGGCTGCTCGGAGGGACAGGTACAGCTGTGGCTTTCTTCCAGGAAGGTCCCAGGCACGGTGGTCTCGCTGCAGTACAGGAGCGACTGTGCGCGGCTCCACCAGTAAGGGAGGGACCTGGTGCAGAGGAAACACAGAAAACAGGCTTAGATGGCATCTTTTGGGATGTGACTGACTTTCCCTAAGGATGGAAAAGCTGCCCACCTTGTGTTTGTCTTCTGCTCTGCTGGTGGCCCCCCCAAGAACCAAGCCCCATTTTTCACCTTCAGGTTTGGACCACATTCCAAGCCGGTACAGCCACTCCTGCTGCCTGCTCACCCCCAGGCATCCCTCCAGTCGCAGCCACAGGGAGGTAGCCCCTGGCTCCGAGCCACCCTTGGGGCACGGGGCAGTGTTGCCAGCAAGGGATGCCATGGCACCCTACCTCTCCTTCGGCAGCCTGAAGCGAGGCTGGCGCTGGCAGCGTTTGCTGAGGTTGAAGAGCCGCCGGATGAGTCGGTAGGTTTTCCTGGAGAGCAGCTTCAGGCTGGTGCCCAGCTGCTGGTAGCGATGCTGGACATCCAGATCCATGGTCCAGAAGTGGGAGATGGCTGTCCTGTTCAGGAAACGGTCCATGGGGAGTCTTTTCACCAGGGCCTGAAACTCCTCTGTGGGGAGAAGGAGACGGCATCAGCGGACCCCAGAGAGCAGGCGGTGAAGGTGGAGCTGAAAGCAACCTCCCTCCAGCTGAGCTCTGAGGTCTTCATGGTGAGAAGACCACGCTGGAGACCCAGCACCGAGCCTGGGCTGCTTGCAAGGGGAAGGAGATGCTTGGTGGGGTCTCCCCAGCCTCACCTGACTCCTCGAACTGGCTGTGGTGGCTCTCCCAGGCTCTCCCAAGCTGGGCCAGGCTGTTCTCCAGCGCCTGGACGTCGGCCTCGGGGCAGTTGCAGCGGGGGAAGGCGGGTTGGCACTGGCAGCGGCAGTCGCTCCGGCGGCACACCAGCTCCCCGGCAGAGCCGCAGGCAATGTAGCTGAGAGCAGCCGCCACGAACCTCTCCCGCAGGTAGGAGGGAAGCACCGTCTGCAGCCCTGCGAGAGGGAGCAGCCCCGAGAGCATCAGGGCACGCACAAAACCCCTCCAACATCACCTGGGCGAGGAGGGCACGAGCCTCCCCCCTCCCCGGGCTCCCACCCCCGCCACGATTATCATATCAATTTGCTGTGGAGCCGCTCGTCTGGGCTCTGCATCGATCTTGGTTCCTCTTGGCAGACAAGCAATAACCTCATCCTGCCCAGCTTTCATTATTTTCATCCCCTCTCCTCCCCAGCTCTGAAATTAGAAGCAGCATCTCGTGCCAGCATCCTCCCCTGCAACCCCCCGTGCACCCACAAGCATCCCACGGTAGCACTTGTCTGCTCCCACATCCCCACAAGCCCAGTCCTACCTTGGAGCTGCACTTTGTTCTCAGGGCTCTGCACCAGGACAGAGCTCACTGAGTCCAGGTTGTCATAGTTGCTGCAGCCGAGCGGCCCTGTCCGTGTTTCTGTCACCTAAGGCGGGGACACGCAGGTGGTCGGGGATACAGGAGGGGACACAGGCTTCGTCACCCCGCTGAGAGTGCTGCAGATAATCCCCGACCGCCTGGCCAAGTCCCACTCCTCATAGCAGGGCGATGGTCGGAGAGGCGAACTAATTATCTGCTAATTAGCTTGTTGACAGGCGGCAGCCCTGCCTGCAGCCCGCTGAAAAATGTGCCTTTATTAGCGTGCCCAATTTCCCATAAATAATGGGAACGTGTTAACTTTCCCTGCTCTCTCCTCCCTGGGTGATGCTGGTCTGGGTCTGGCCAGCTGCGAGGGGCCGCCGGGGAGGCCCGGGGCTGCTGTGTCCCGGCGCTGGCCCCTCCCTCGCCCCCTTGCCTACCTTGATGGCGGCCGTGGCGATCTGGATGTGGTGCAGCCGGCGCAGGGTGCTGTCCCTGTCGATGAAGTAGGAGGCTGCCAGCTGGTGCAGGGTCTCCAGCGACACCCCCGAGCTGTTCCCAGCCCCCCCCGCAGGCTCTGCCCTCCGGCTCAGCTTGCGCTTGTCCACAAAAATGGTCAGGGACTCCTCTCCTGGGGGGACACGCAATACTTTTGGAAGGCTGCTGGGCTCCCCCCATTCCCTTTCTCGGTCACGTTTCTCCTGCGGTTCTTCTTTTCCCACTCTCCCTCCTGTGCACAGTCCTCGTGCAAGGGGGGTGAGCAGGACTGAGCAGCCCCCAGCACTCACCTCCCAGCGTGGCGGCCAGCAAGAAGTGTGTCCCATACTTTTTGATGAGGCTGTCGGTGATCTGCTGGGGGCTGGGCCGGCGCCCCAGCAGTCGGATGTTGCGGATGAATTCAGGGGCCAGGGGAAGTGGAAGGCTGAAGAAATCTTTCCTCTCCAAGGCCAAATTATTCACCTTCCAACGAGCAAACTCTCTGTGGGAGGAGAGCAGCGGTACGGAGAGGGTGTGAAGTGGGTCTGACCATGGCATGCTCTGCTTCCTTCTGTCCCCAGTTTCCAGCTCAGGACAGGTGAAAGACCCTGGTTAGAATCATCCCGATCTCCCCACGGGAAGTGAAGGACCTGCTGCACACATTTGCCAGCTATGGATCCAGCCAGGACAAAAGCACCATCCCTCCCTAAGCCATTGATGGTGATAAAGAGCTACAAGCAGCGGAGATGCCTGATATTGATTAATCCAGCACCTCTGGAAGGCATTAATCATAGCCCAGGGCAGGGCTAGACCCTTTTCCAGCCCATTGGGCTGGCTGGATCTCATCCCTCCTCCAGCCCTATGCCTCCCATCTGAGTGAAAATCCAGCACTTGGGGGTATCATGGTTTTAAATATCAGCAGCATTTTGTGGGAAGCTGGAGGTGTTGGGATGTGGTGGGGTTGGTGCTGGGTCCCCTCAGAGCCCCAGATGCTGTGAATGTGCCTCCCCCACACCTTGCCCAGCCCTAGGGAGCAGCTGCCCAGCCTGTCACTGCCTCCAAAACCCCATGGCCTCGTAAACAACCAGCAGCAAATTTTAGCCTAATCTTTGGCATTTTGCAGTGCCTTCCAGACAGTTTTACCAGGTCTGGATGGGAAAAGAGGGAGAGGGAGGGGCAGGGGCCAGCAGCAGAGCTGAGGATGAGGCAGGGGGGATGCTGCCTCTCCCCCTGCACACACACTCGGGGCTGGGCTGCCAATTTCTCCCCTTCCACCCCAGAGGCAAAGCAAGCCCCAGAGGCTGATAGCAGGTTCTCTGCCTCTGGGGGGGTGTGAGCCAGCTGCTATCCCTCTGGCTGCTGCTTCCTGTCCCACCACCGTCACCAGCAGCATCCCTGGGGGATGCAGGTCCCTCGGCATGGCAGCATCAGCACACAGGAAAGAGGAGAGGAGCTCCCTGGGGGTGCCCGGCTGCATAACAAGGCTGCAATCCCAGAACCCACGTCAGCATTCCCGAGAGGCCCTTGGCCAGGCTTTGCTTCGCTGCTGGAAGCCCCCAGGGCTCAGCATCGGTGGGGAGTGGAAGGGAAAAGGGCTCATTAGCCAGAGGTGACAGCCCCAGTTAGGTCCAGGAGGCTGTGGAATGGAGTGGGTTTCCCACAGAGGCTGTCACGGGGTGGACCTTTGCTGTGGTGAGTGGACCCCACTGCTGCCAAACCTGGTTTTCTGCTGGCAAGAAACCCCCTCCAGCCTCAGCACCCATGCATACAGCATCCCATTGCAGCAGTCCATGGGCTGATGGCACTGGGAACGTGCCAGGGGGTCAGTCAGGGCGGCTTTTCTCAAGCCCCAGCAGCATCCCAGCCCCAGAGCACTGCCAGTCTAGGCAGGTTCAGTAATTTGGCACAGAGACATCTTTGTGCACGGAAAAAGGACAAAAGAGCATCTTCGTCCGAAGGGCCTGGAAGGTGGACACCACAGGCACATTGGCCCTTCTGCTGTCCCCAGTTTCCACCTCGGGGCAGGAGACCAGTATGTGGAGGATATCCAAAGGGACTGGAGTACACATGAGACCCATCCAGCCCAGTGGGCTCTGCTCCTCCTGCCATAAGGGCTGATTCCATCTCAACCTGTGTACCAAATCCCTCCCAGCTTAGGGCAAATCCTGCCTTGGAGCCCAGCCTGGCCACACCACGAACATCCTGTGGGGAATGCTGTTATACCCCTGGAAAAGCAGCATCTCACGTCCACCCACCCCCGTCTGTCCCAATGGACAGCCTCCTACCGCACGCGGGGGTCTGCTCATGTGGATTAGAGAGGGTCTGCCTCCACTTGGCCGTGCCCCCGCCCCCAGCCCCCTCCCAGGTTGCCTGCAGCCTCTCACCTGTAGATCCTGTACCTGGTGGTGAAACCCTGCCGGTAGCGCTCCACGAAGTCCACGTACTCCTGAGCTCGGTAGAAGGGTCCCCGGTCGGTGAGGAGCCAGTCGAGGGGTGCCCGGACGGAGGGAGAGGAGGATGAGGAGGAAGAGGAGGGGGTTGCGGGGGCTGCATGGCCCTGGGGCACGGTGCTGCCCGCCCCGCCGGCCACTCCCCAGCGGCAGCACGCGCTCAGGGCCAGCAGGGCCAGCGGCCACGGGAGCATCGGCGGGGGCCCGTCAGCACGTGGGAGGTCCTGCCGCCCCATCCTGCTGCTGCCCGGCCGGCTTCTTCATTCTCTCACCCCGCGGCGACCCTCCGGGACAGCCCCGTCCTGCAACGACGAGCGAGCGGGGGAGCCCGTGAGGACAGCGGCACCAGGAGCAACCGCAAACTTTGGAATGCTTGCTGGGATGCTGACAGAGGGAAAGCCGTGCTCCAGGGAGAGCCACGCGTCAGGCACGGACTGGTCATGCCACAGGAAATAAGAGTTTATGGGGTTGGAGGTGCTGGGTGCTGCTACAGTTAAATGAAATCCTGGCTTTTTCTTTATGTTTTTCTCTGCCATATATCAATCAGCCTGTCAAGCCGAGCTTGCTGCTGTGGGGTGCCCGTGTGGTGGGGATGGTGGGCTGCCTCTGCACCCTGCATTGTGGGGATGCATGTCACGAGAATGTGCAGCTCATTTCAGGTCGGGCTAAAAGGAATAATCGTGGGCAACTGGGAAAATGAGCTTCTCCAGGTATGGACTGGATCACGTGTGGTTGATGCATGACTTTTCTTTGTGTCCTGCTAGTGTCTGGATGGATGGATGGATGGATGAATGGATGGATGGATGGATGGATGGATGTCCACTCCAAGGCTGGCTAGGCTGATGGAAGCAGTGTTTTGAGTGCAAAGTAAAGATGGAGCTTTTCTGGCAGCAGCAACCACAAGGCCAGAGCCTGAATTTGCCAGTGAAAGTGGGATATGGGGAGCTGCAAGGTCTGGCCAAGGCCAGGTGTGCTGTGAGGCAACAACAGCTGTTTGCTTCAAAACAGGGACCCCGTTGCTGCAGTACTGCCAGGGAAGATGGTTTTTATTCCAGGAAGGTGGCTGGAGCCCAAATGCCCATCTCTGCTGAGCGCACACCATCCCTGAGTTCTCCCAAACACGGCTTTGCTGGATGAATCATCATGCTTTAACATGTAATAATATGTTTTTTTCAATTTTTTTTCTTCCTCTCTTCTATTTTTAAACCCTTAAGGGTGCCCTTTGATTACACTTTCTCAGCTTCTCGCTCAGCCCTCGAGGCTGGGGCCCTGTGAATTTTAAACAGAAGCTGAGACTTTCGCATCAGCAGGCTGGGGTGCCAGGGCAGTGGGGTGGGCAGGAGCAGCAGGCAGCACTTATTCTGTTCCCCCACACTCCTTTTTCACGTGTCACCCTGGTTTCTCCCAGCCTGGCAGGCAGCCACATAGCAGCCCCGTCACTGCCTCCTGCTCCTGGCACGTGGAGTCCCCCACGGCCACAATGTGACCAAATCCCGGCCCAAACCTGTCCCGTACTGGGGTGGGGGGCAGGCAATGCCAGGCTGGTTTCCTCACTCTGTGCCTCAAGTGCTGGAGAGGGCACCTGTCACCCCAAAAACGTGGCAGGACCCGATGCCAGAGGCTCACGGAGCTGCTCGTGCGCTGCCACGTATGGGCGACGGCTGAGCAGCAGAGGCTGCCCCGTAATCCTCCCTGCCTGCAGCCAAAGCTGGGCCAAGGAGAAGCACGCAGACGGGATGCAGAGTCTGCCTGAAGCAAACCTGCACCTTTTCTCCCCTCCCCAGGAATATCTGCTGGTACAATTAAAGATTGATGTGGCCTGGGGACCAAAGGCATGCTCAAAGCTCAAGATTAAACCCCCCCAGGTCCATCCAGCCTGCAGCCATGGGTCCTGCTGCTGTGCTGACCCAGGACCAGCTGCCGTGTCCAGGAGAAAATGGTGGGAGCCAGGGTCTGGCAGTAAACCTCATGGATGGTTTAGATACTGACCGCAGGCTAAGCCCTCAGTGATTTGATCCCTTTCCCATGCAGCAAGAAGGAAAGCAGTGCTCTGGATCTCAGCTGAGAAGCCGAGGGAGGGTAAAGCATCCTTGAACAGCATCTTTCTAAACCCTGCCCACGGAAACACACTGCTTGTATATTAAATATGGCTGTGACAGCAAAACACCTTGTTTAAATATCTGGTGCAGTGGGACTCTGCCTGTTGCCTCACGAACAGGCTTGGCACACCCCATCTCCTCATCCCCTGCCATCATCCACGGGTTTTAAGTGGCTCCTGACGCACCTCCAGCTGAGGTGGGGCTGGGCAGGGGCTGCTCCCTGGCTGTGTCCCTCTCCCCCCTCCCTCCACACGGGCCTTACAGGGGATGTTAAAGGGCATTTTAAGTGGTTAAAGGAGATGCTTTTGCACAAGTGCCACGGGACATTGGCCTCATCCATCGCCACTTCACACCACCACAGACTGGTAGGGACGGTTTTGCACCAGTCTCTTCACCACCCTCCCTGAGGCTTTCCTGGTGTAAATCAGGACACAGGAGCATTCTTCCTTTGATTGAAAGCACAGAGGGGATGTTTTTCGGGTGGGACAGACCAGGCAGAGCACTGTCTTTTCCATCAAACCATGTTAAATATTTCCCACCAGCATTAACCAGCTCCTTGCCGTTACCATCCTGGGGACACCTCCACGTGCCTTTGCCAAGAGGGGCTTCCTGTGCTGTCCTTCCCTTCCAAATCCCCTTTCCCACCACAGCACCACAGCTAAGGCGGCAAGCATCTGGCTCACCATCATGGGAATGGATACTATGGATAGACCCACTTTGGGGCACCTTTCTCCTTAGGCTGTGGTCTCTAGACCAGCTAGAAACCATTTCAGCCTGCTCTGATGCCTTCCCTGGGGAGCTCATTCTGAGATTCGAGGCTGAGCATGGGATGTTTCCCCGTGGCTACTTCATGTTTTACTACAGAGCAATAAAAACAGGATTTGATATTTCCAGCACCTGGCCGGGGCAAACTGGTGCAAAACCAGGGAAGAATCCCTCCTCGTATGAAGCAAAGTTTCCAGCCTTGCTAAGTGAGTTTTTACTCACACTTCTCTCTTATTTACACGGTGTGTGCCGGCACCTCCGAGGGAGGCTCCTGCTTGGGGACGGGTGCTGACGCACGCCAGCATCCTTGCCAACAGAATTGGAAGTCCCAAGTCAGGCAGGAATGGGCAACGAGGGCCTGTGTGTGGGCTGCACTGAGCTATGCAGCAGCTTATCCCCATGGAGCAGCTTTCCTGCACCACTGTCAGCTGGGTGATTTATTTCCTCCTATCGATCAGGAGTTATAGAAAATAAATATGTGCAGATATTGCCATAGCTCTGTATAATCCCTACAGCCGGGGAGAGCTGGCTCTGATTTGAGGCACTGGTGCTCTGAGGGGTTGGGGCAATGCTTTTCAGGGTGCACCTCCACATGCTCACACCGGGATCCTCCTGGGATGCTGGGGAGAGTAAAGCTCTTTAGAAATAAGTAACCCCCTCGACCTTACTACTAGAGCTCGAAATAACTTTCTAATCACTTTCCCTTGATCCAAAAAATGAAGATTTGATGAGAAGCATCTGACAACTCTTTTTTTCTTTTTCCTTTTGATTTAGGGTCTTGCATCACAAAAGCTGGAAAACTTCCAGCTTGTTCATCTTTTTTTTCTCCTCTTCCTCCTTCTATAAAACCCCTGAAGCAATGGAAGAAGAGTGCCAGAGCAAATATTCTTGGCAAGTTTTCCTAGGACCACAACCTCTTTCAGGGCCAAGTTCTCCTGAGCTTCTTGCAGCCCACTGCAGCAGAGCACCCCAGTGCTCCTCCAGTGATGGCTGATGCATGGCCCACAATGTCACTTGTCATGAGCTACATCTTAAAAAGAGCTTGTGGCAATTTCCAGAGGCACCCCCCACCTTGGGGATGGCCGTGGGGTCACTCCTGTGGTGGTATCCTCATCCAAAATGGCTTGAGAGGCCAAAGGAGGGATGTGAGATGGGGATGGGGGTGGTCAGGTGAGCTGCAAAAGCCTCCCTCTACCGCCTTTGGAGCTGATAGTGACAGCAGAAGCTGTCAGCAACATCCTCAGCATAACATCGGAGTTATGCCAAGGTCCCGCTCACTTCCATGCTGACGGCATCTCCAGAGCCACACACTCCACCACTAATCAGGCTGAGTTCAATAATTAAGATGTTAGCTAATTGTTAGGGACATTAACATTGATTTGTGCCCTTTCATGCTGCTGGAGCAGATCTTGAGATACAGAAACTGGGAAGCACGCACTGGGGAGAGGGGCAGTAGTATTTGCCAGGTGCCGTTGGGAAGCACAGGAAGATTCCAGATGGACTCTGGAACTACCTCTCTACACGCTGAGCTGAAGCCCAGAGCCAAAGCAAACCCCACTGTCCATGGCAGGTACACGATACCAGTCGGTGGCAGAGCTGTGGGATGTGCCCGGTCCCAGGGGCTGGTCCCTGGGACACAGTGGGATCAAAGGTGCATCTGTGCAGGAGCGATGGGGAGGGGTCTCGAGCTCCCTGGGGGATGCCTTTTAGTGGGAGCGAACATCAAACCTAGTGACTGAGTCACCTTCTCATTAAACATGGAAAAGGTTTATCAAATTAAGGCCACTTAAAGAGCCTGGGCAAAGGCTAAGTGCAGTTTAGCGTCTGAAGTGGATTGACTCAGCTGAGCCATGTCTATCTATGAATTCACGCAGGCACCCGGGCCACCTCTTGCTGTGCTGCTTGCACGCCTCGGGACACACAATCCCAAAGGGCTCAATTTTTGCAGGATGCTCCCATTGCTGCGGAGCCACCAGTCTTGCCTGGGGCTTCGTGGAACCCACCTCCCCTACAGCCAGCCCTGCCTCCCCTGTCTGCTCTGCCCCCTGCTCCGGCTCGCTTGTGGCTTGCAAGGAGCTGCACCGCCGGGCTTGTATCCGCACGCTCCCGCGGAAGAGCCAGGGCCTCATTGATCTGCCGGGGTAATTAACAGCGCGAAGCAGGCACCGCCGGAGCGACAGCAGCGCGGTAATCGCTGGCAGAGCGGGCACGGCGGGGCGCTGGCAGCCACCTGGCAGCCGGCCTCGGAGACACGGCCGCAGGCGGCGAGCGTGGGGACAGCCACCCCGGAGCCTCCGGTCCTGCCGGAGCCGCGGCGCCGAAGATCACAACCGTGGCTTGAACAGATTCTCGCTGGGCTCCCGCAAGCCACCCTCTGTAGCCTGTTCGGTCGCTACAGCCGAGAGACTCTAAGCCACTGCCCTCCTCTCAGCTCATGAGACTGGTTAGAAAACCTGTAGGACTCGATGACTTGGGTTCCCTTTATTAGCTTTTCTTCACATCTTCAAGAGCGAGACACTTGAAGATGAGAGTAAAGGAAAATAGCAGAAAATCCCAGGACTCAGGGAGGCAAGGATTTGCATAAGACATCAAATGAGTTGAAGCCTGGGCCGCTGTCAGGGGAGATGGCAGCTGCGTGCAGCGAGTCGCACCAGTGCCATGTGTTCTGCCCTCTGGCTTTGCACACCCGAGACTTTCACACCTTCAGGCAAAAAGCCTCTTAANAGCGGCAGCTCTGGCTCCCCCACCTTGTGCTGAGCTCTCAGACCAAAGAATCCCTGCAGATGGATCTCTGGGACCAGGGAAGAGCATCCCTGCACACGAAGGGATGGGGAAAAAGAGCAACCCTGTGCAAAAGGGGCCAGGGAAAGAGTGCAGCCCTGCAGCCTGCTCCCCAGGGAGGACGGCTCCTTCCCCTTAACAGATCCTGCATGCCCAGTACCATCCTCATGCAGGAGCTGGGAGCAGTGCGAGGTGAGGAACACTGCTTCCCTTCCGTGCCTTGCCTTCACACGAGTGACAAATGTCACGGCCTGGCAGCAATGCACAAGTGTTAGCGGCGCAGGATAAATAAAGTGGTGGGTGGCTAGTGCTGGGCAGAGAGAGGGAGCCCTCCTCCGGGGTGCCAGAGTGGGGCCACTCCCCTTTCCAGCACCCTGCTGCTCCCCAGGTCTCCAAACTTCCAAACTGTCACTGATTCCTGACCAAAGACAGCTCCGCTTCGGAAAAAGTGCCGGGGCCTCCTTGGAAGATCTCCGGGGCTGCCAGGGACCCTCCTGGCTGCCGGCAGAGAGGGGACACTGACATCTGCCGGCAGGTCCCACCCGACCCCGCAGCGCCCGGGCTCAGAGTGCCAGTCCCGGGACCACAGCGGGGGCACGCTGGGACCCGCCACCGCCGCTCCAGGGCAGCGACAGGCGCTGTCCCCTGGGGAGGGACAGGGCAGGGTGAGCATCGCTGCGCCGAGAGCTGATGCTCTCCAGCGTTCCAAAGACACAGAGTTTTGTTTCGTACTGGAAAGATGAGTGCTTAGGGAAGGGAACGGAGCCTGGCAGCGGGGCCCCCCGGCTCCCGGCGCTGTGCCGGGCAGGCGTCCGAGGCGAGCAAACATCTCCCGACGGGTCACGCACCCACCGCTCGACCCGATGCGCCGGGTGGTGGAGCGGGGCCCGGCGGTGCGGGGAACGGGCGATTCCCCCATAGACTATTTATTGATCGGTGCTCATCGGAGAAACGTGTGTTTTAACATTGGGGGGGCATCTTCCCCGGTCCCTGCGGGCGCGGGGTGTCTCACGCCAGCATTTCACACCAAGCAGCGCACTCAGCACACAGCGGCAAGTCCCAGCACCCCGTTTATCCCGGCAGCCCGCCGGCACACGGTCCCACCGGGCCGGTCGCAGCCGCCCCTCACCTGTCGGGCCCCGCGCCGGGGTGGCTCCCGCCCGGGAAGGACTCGGTGCCTTCTACACCCGAGCTCGCCGGGGAGGCTGCGAAGCGAGCCCGGAGCGGGGACAGAACTTGACCAAGGTCACCGAGCGAGCCGGCGTTGGTACCCGGGATTTGCCCTTGCGGGGCCGCCCCTCGCCCCGCACCACTCCTTCCCCACCCACCACTGGGGGATCATCACGCCGGTTCAACTCCTCGCCGCGACCCCGCAGACTCACCCCAGGCTCCAAATCAGCGCCGGCNCGGGCGCTTGGAAGGGGGAGCGCGTCCCGTTCCCGTCATGGGCAGGGGCACCTTCCGCTAGAAGGGTGCTTCAAGCCCCGCCAGCCTGGCGTCGAACACTTGCAGGGATCCACAGTCACAGGTTCTCTGGGCAGTCTTCGGATCCGGTCATTCCCAGCGAGCAGCAGGAGGACGCCGTCAGTGACACCAGATTTAGTGTTCTCGGGTGGGTTTTTTATATGTGTTGCATTTATCCGCCTGTGTTGTTCACACCTCCCACCATCCACTTCCTTTGCTCCTCTTCACGCGTCGTTAGGCCTTCCAGGGTCACTGCTCCTAGGGGTGCATCCCGTTTCCAAACGGGAGGGTGGAAAGAAGCCTGTTAGAGACGCCCTCTAAATAGTGCAATGGTACCTTTTTTTTTAATTATTACTTTTTTCAGAATGAAAAAGCTCTTTTTAATGATTTTGTGGTGAAAGAAGAGCAGTGAAAGGCTCTTGTGGAGGTCATCCAACAGGATTTCTCTATGGTCCCCAAAAGGAACGTAAAAGGAGGGGCACATCCTACAAAATACTGCTGCTCATTTTTCCTTATTTTTTCCAAATTTTCCTTCCCCAGTTTTCCCTATTAATTTTTTGTTTGTTTGGGGTTTTTTTCCTGATTTTTCCTGATTTTTCCTGATCCTGAGCCGGTTGGTGCCAGAGGGGGACAGCACTGCTGAAACACACCCCACTACATCCCCACTGGTTTAGCTCAGTGCTTCACTCTGGCTGTTGAAAATGGGTAATTTCTGGAGAGCATAGTTCTTCCTGCCCAAAGTGTCATGGAAGTTAAAAATACAGGGGGTTAAAAATACAGACCAGTCTGGGGAAAAGCGCCCACTGCTTGGGTGTGTGGGGCACAGCGCTGTCCCCCCTCAGTGCTGACCCTGGGGCAGGTTAACCTTCACAGCTGGCACACATGAGGGAGGAGGAATTGAGGGAAACCTTCATAAGGGGAGGTGGAGGGCTCTGCAAAAGAAAAATAGAAAAAAGAAATCACAAGTATCCTGCCGTGCGCGGTTTTCTTTGGAGGTGCCAGGTGGAACGAGGCTGTGTCCCCATGCGGAGATGGGGTGGAGCTGTGGCGTGGGAGCTCTGTGATGCCTCCACACCCTGTTCCAGAGCTGTCTGCCATCAGGAGAGTCCCAGGGGGGAAAACCACACCAGCAGACCATGGCCATGTATTCCTGCTGGGATGAGGACTGGGCATTTCCCCCACAGTGGAAGAAGAGAACCTTTTCCATCAGAAGATTTTGGCTGCAGTGGGGACCACAGGTGGCTTGCAGGAAGGTGTGGCTGTCAGACAAGCTGTCAGTGCTGCTTTGTGCTCACTTAAAGAAGGTGAAAATAAAAAGCATCCAGATCCAGCAAAAAGATCCAAATCCAGCAGGTTTGGAGTTGCCCTACACTCCTTATATATATATATATATATATACATACATGTGTATATATATACACCCACACATAGATATGTGTATATATATATTTATATATATATGTATACACACATGCACACATACAATGATATTTATTTAATATGGACTTGGGGCATATGGAGGTCTGTGACTTCTGGGGTTTTGGAGGTCTGTGACTTCTTCTGGGGTTTTGGAGGTCAGGGACTTCTGGGATTTTGGAGGTCAGTGACTTCTTCTGGGGCTTTGAGTTCCATGACATCTCGTGGGGTTTCGGAAGTCTGGGATTTCCCCTGGGATTTTTGCCGTCTGGGATTTTGGAGGTGTGGGACTTGGGAGTTCCGTAATTTAAACTGGGCAGGAGGGGTGGTACCTGCACGCTGTTCTCAGCGCAGAAGGAGGCCGGGCAGCCCCGCGTCCCTCCCGCCACCGCATCGCTCCGCAGTACTCCCGGTTTCCCGGGCATGCTTTCCGGGGGGAGCACGGGGGAAGAGCCGGAAGGGCGAGGCGGGGGCCGGAGGAGCCGGGCCGT
>WAAG01034907.1:52497-74612 GCA_013390105.1 Tichodroma muraria
CCCACTGCAGCATCACGGCCGGAGATGCTGCGGGCCTGGGGCGCTCGATGCATGCCCAGGTTGTCATCGACGGGGCTCGTCCCCGGCTCGATCAATGGCCACCGGCGGCTTGTGCTGGCAGGAGGCCCACAGCCTGCTCCCAGCGTGCCCGGCTGGAGGTGAGGGTTTCTGCTTTGTCTGCCCCTGAGCAGAGAGTCACCGTTCCTGCAGCCTGATGGAAAAATACTCCGCTGCTCAGTATATCCCATCCTGCCTATCCTGCCTGTGTGTGCTGCTTCCAGTGCTTCTGCCCCCAGGTTTTAGGCTCTGGCCTATTCACATGGTCTGGGTGGTTCCCACCTGCTCTTCACCCACTGAGTGAGGCTTATCTGCCCTTATCTCGTGGGCTCCTTAAGTTTTCTTCCACCAAAGAAAGCCAACAATTTGCTCTTTGTTTATGCAGAGCGAGGCCTCCACCCCTTGTGTGCAGGGACCCGCTGCTTCCCTCCTCACCACCTGGAACAAGTCACTGAGATGTTTCATTTTTGGTGACATCGGTGCAGAACATCAGTTCCTTGCCCACACACAACATCCTGCCCTGGGCAAATGCCACCATCACTTTCCTAGCAGCCCCACAGTGTCCGTGTCACCTCCTTCGAGCCTTGTCCATCTGTTGCTTCTCCGCCTGCACCTCGGGTGTCCCTTGAAGTTTTTAAACTGCCACCCTTGTTTGGATGTTGGCCCAAAAACGAGGTGCTGGTGTGTTGCTTGATGTGACGTTGCCCTACTGTACCACCCTTGTGTACAGCGGTGACCCCAGACTGGTTTTTTTTTCCCAGCAGTTCCTCATTTCCGTGGCCTATGGACCCCTCCATGTGCTAAAATCCCCCAGTTGTGGTCGCTGGGTGGGCTCGGGGCAGCACTGGCTGCTGCGTGGGCATCCCCCTTCTCCCGGGAGAAAGGCAGAGACAGGCATGGGGCTGCTGATGCCATGGGGAGGGTGTGTGGGGACAGCCAGGGGCGTTTTGCTGGGTCCAGGGGCTGTGTGGGGAGGGGCAGCGAGCCGTGGTGCGCCCCTGTCTCCCGGCCCAAGCCCTGTGCTGCGGGATGCTGCAGCGGAGGCCGGAGAGCGTTGCTGTGGCAACAAGGCAGCAGCGCTGCGCATGCAGGGGGACGCAGGCATGGCCGCCAGCCCCCGCCACCCTGATGCCCCAAAGGCCACCCAGGTGCTTGTCCCCTGCCCCCCCCAGACCCGATCCTGTGGAGCCAGACCCCGATCCCCTGTGGGAGCTCAGGTGCTGCCAGCAGGGAAGCACCTGGGTGGGGATCGGGAGGAGGTTCCTGGGCAGGACCCAAGCCCATGCTGTAGGGTTTTCCTCAAGGATTTTCCAGGTCCATGAAGTCCCACACGGTGGGCAGCACAAGAAAGAAGCTGCCTGCCCTGGCAGCCCCCACTGCGCCAGCAGGGGTTTACTTTTGCCTCCTTCTACTCTGCTGCCAGACAAATACAAGGATGACAAGCCCTGTGCCAGTGTACCCTGATGTCCTGGTGCTGGCCAGGCTCTCTGGGGCATTGCTGCTTGGGATATTGATCCCCCAAAAACGTGACTGTGCGTGGTGCTCTGCCAGCCCCCAGCATGTGGGGGTTTGGGCTGTGGAGATGCAGAGGTGATCCCAGTTCAGGTCTTCCTGCCTGGAATGCTGGGGCTGGGACTGGGTTGGCAAGAGGGGGCACCTTGTGGGCCCCCTGTTTGCCAGGGGTTTGGCTTGGTGACTTCTGAGAAATGCCATGTTACAGCTTCCTCTCTCCTGTGAGACAAGGGCTTGCCTTGATGCTGGCATGGCCACTTTGTCATCTGTGGGTGTTATTATTTTGTGCTGCTTTACCATATGGGGGTGTTTTTATTACTATTATTGTTGTTGTTATTGTTATTGCTACTACTACCACCACCACCACTATCAGCCTGGACACTTCTTTTGCATGGCAGAAGCTCTGAAATGCACGGAAGTCTTGCAAGACCCAAACTTGGCAGCTCAGAGGCTGCAACCTCTGGATCTGGAGGTTCCCCAGCCCAAAAAACCCAAGAGCATCAGTGCTGTCACTGGACGCTTGCTGGGGACATGGCTATGTCAGGTTGATGCCTGGAACCAGTGTGAGTGGCTGTTTGTGTTTTCACAGGCCCTTGTGCAGGGACTGGAGGGTGTGTTTGAACATCTTTCCAGAAATGTGGCTTCGCACAGTGCTGCTTGCACCATCCTTGGCAAACGCCAGACCTGTTAATTGCACCCACCTTGCTGAGTTTGAATGTGTAATAAATAAAGTCTTGGAGTGGGGGATAATCCCCACACACTCGCTGAGCCTCGTGCAGTGTCTGAACCAGGGGTAGCTGGGAAGCTGCTTCTTCTGCTCTGGTGGTTTTCAGATATAGGGCTTGTACACAGGGAAGTTCCAGAGGGAAGGTGAGCTTCCACCCTGGCTGACAGGCTTGGACCAGACCCAGGTGCTGCCCCTGATCAGAAAGGGCCTGGGTTTGGGCTGGAAGCACCATGAAGTGCTTCACAGAGGCTCATGGCAGTGGCACCTTGGCTCTGCCATGTGGGCTCTCAATCCTCCCTTGGGAGGGGGTCTCTCCACTCTCCATGCCTCAGTTTCTCCTCAAAGAGGGTGTGAGCATGCAGGCAGGTGGCTACAGTAGGGGGATGAGTGAGGGGAGCAGCTGGGGAAGGGTCTGGATCAGGGAGCCCAAGGATGGTGGGGTATCATCTGCCACCAGTCCTGGTGTCCCCCTCAACTTCCTCCTAAATAATTCAAGGGCTTTTGAGCTTGGCTAGTTTTCATGGACACTGGCATGTGTGGTTCCCCTGCCTTGGTGACACTCCCTGCCACAGTGGCCAAATCCAGGCATCCCACTGATGGATGCATGGATTTTTCCCCTGACTAAAGACGTGCTGCAGTCTTTGGAGAGCAACGTATGGTGCTTGTTAAAGCTGAAGTGCTGGGGGGAGTTGAACTGGGCATGCCAAAAATGGCTGTGACTCCTGACCCCTGATAACCCCTAATGGGGAGCTCCAGTAGCATAAATTAATGATGAGCTTTATCTCTACACAAGAGGGTGAGGCAGTGCTTGCTGCCTGCTTTGCATGCACCTTCTCTGGGTCTCACCCTCCCTGCTGCGTCCATCCCCGTGCCAGAGACAGCTGTGAGTGCCTTGGTGCTCAGATCTCCCAAACGTGGGGACCTGGTGCCTGCTCCTCTGTTCCTCCAAAAGCAGATGGGCTGTCTGTGGGGTTATGACTTCTGCTCTAGGAGGAGGCGAGGTGCTTGGACAAGGCTTTCCCCTGCTTTGCAGCTCTTTTGTTAATGAGTGGAGTTTTAATTGCACTGGCTGCCTTCTTGTGCACATGCTGCCTGCCTGTGTTTGCTCGGGAGCAGCTCAGGGCTCCCACCAATAAACCTCACATTGGTTTATATGTTATCCCCAAATGGACTCCAACACCATCTCCCCATATTACTGTAGGGTTTTCTCTCACCTCCTGAATTTTTGGGAAGTGCTGAGGGTGTGGGAGCCGGGATGGGGCTTATTGCTGCGCACCAGGCTGCCTGCATTTAAAATCACCTGCTTTCATCCTGCTTTCATCCTGCTTTAAATCAAGCAAACCTTCATTTGGAATGGTCACCTTTCATCTCATTTTGTGTTTGTTGCGTTAGTTGTGTTTTTTCCTGAAGGGAGGAAGCGTTTTGCTGGTTGATGGCCATTAAGAAATGCTAATTTGCAGCTCAATATTCCCTGTCCGCTCGCCTTCACACCCCCTTCTCCCTCACTGCTTGGCTCGGCAGCATCCAGCCACATTTGATATGTCATTAACTGGATTCACACTCCTGCAGGCTGCTAATTTTTTTGGGCCCCATCCTTTGCAGGTTATAAAGTGGCACGAGGGGTATTTATGAGCATCCTGGCTTCCCTCAGCCCCTTGGGCTCAATGGAGATTTGTGATGCAATTAAAATCCGCGCCAAAGACGGTGTCTTTGACTCCTTCGCCTTCTCTGTAACGAAATAAATGTTTGAAAAGTAAAGTCTTGAAATACCTTTTTGAGTGTAAAATCGACTTGAGGAATGAGGAAGCGGAGCTGACGGGTTGAACTTGAGCTTTCTGGGTGCCAGATATTTCAAGATCTTGAAATACTGGGTGGTTTTTTGCATGCTGTTATTTTTTACCCCTAAGTGTGGAGGAGCTGAAGGAGCTGCTTCTGCCTCTCCCGGTTTCCAGCCCAGTTGGTGTGCTCTGAAATAGGGCAGTGCAGCCCCTCATCTCCCAGCTTCCCACTCCCCACTGCCCTCCCGGGAGCCTCAGCAGCAGAGGATGGGAGACGGTTCTTAACTTCAATGACTTTAATAGATTATCATAAACTCCAGCCTTAATACAAGCTGTCATGATTTCAAATTATCTTACTTTTAAATTAAATAGATTCCTTTTTAAATACAAAATCAATTCTAATTTTTTAGAGGGGTGAGATTTTTCAAAGGCACCGATGAGCTGGGCATATTTAACCGCTCTTGAATATCTCCCCGAAATATCTAATCAATTTTTTTTTTGTTAAATCCAAGTTAAGCTCTTGGCTCTACTGCTTGAGTGTCTGGCCCTGACTTCCCTGGGTTAATAACAGGATAGCAGGGGGGGGGGTTGCAGGGATGTGAGACAGATCAGGGCAGGATGTGGCTGCTGCTAATCGGGGTGACGGCCACCGGAGCGCCCGCCCGCCCTGGCTCTGGCCAGATGTGACACCTGTCAGCTCTCATCCTCGTCCCACGCATCTCCCTGCTGCTGTGGACTGCTGGAGATTGTGTCCTCCCACTCTGTCCTCCACCCCCAGCTCCTCAAAGGCCCCGGAGGAGGGAAGCAGGAGCCAAGGGGCTGCAGGGTTGCATTATCCCATACTTTTTTCCAGTTCCATGTCAAGTGAGAAGAGCATCCTGTTGAGTTTTGTTCCTCTCACCTGGATCTGGATGCTGGCTGTGAGTCCCAAAGCTGTTGGCACACAGGGCAGCTCTTTGGTCCCAGCTCTCCGTGGTGGGAAGCAGTTCTAGGGGTGTTGTGGTGCCATTCCCTGGCTCGACTTAATTTCCAGGGGCACCACCACCAGAGGCTCCCTTCCCATCATGTGTCACCATCTCATGGGAGCAGAGCATGGCAGAGGACTGCAGCAGGTCTGACTCCTCCATGGGGCCCACAGCATGAACCTTGCACTTGGAAATAGGTGTAATGGTGAAATAATGAAGCAAATATTAAGAAATTCTTAAGTACCTAGAGAATAACCAAGTTAAATTATACCAGGGGAGCTCAATTGCCTTGCTTAGATTGATTGAATTACTAAATGAGCCTGACTAATGGAATGGAATGGATAGATCAGACTTTTACTCAAGATCCTGAAATAATTTCTCTAATAAGATTGTGAGCCATTAATTGAACTTGGCTTTGATCCTGGACACTGTCGCGTGCTCTGAAACCCGCCGGTGTGATCTGTGCTCCGGCGGGGCCGGCGAGGGGACAGCTGCTGTCATCCTCCTGCCTGGTGGCCTGGAGGGCAGCCAGGGATTCACCTGGGGAGGTCCCAGGAGCCGTGGTGGGGACGGGGACCCAAAACACTCCGTCTCAGCTGCCCTCCTCCCCCTTAGCAGCACCTGTCCTGGCAGTGGGATTCACTGAATTCCTCCCTGCTGCCAGCAGCTGACCACCTGGCTGGGGTCTGAACCCCTGTTTCCATGAATTTGAGGTGGATGCTTGGGGTGTACGCCTACTGACAATCCAGGAGTGCCACGTTCTTGCTGCATCCTCCTGGAGTGGTTGCTGCTGGTGGTGGAACACTGTTGTAGCACCCAGAGCACTGCTGGGTGTCTGGTCTGCTGTGTGAGATGTTTGTCCCCAAGGCTTGGGGGCTTCCAGAGGTTCCAGCAAAGCAGAGAGGGATCTATCAAGAGGATGCATCCTACCCTGGCCGTGCTCTGGAGCACCTGGTGGGGCAGGACATGCTCATCTAATAGGAATATCTAATAGCTCATCTAATAGTTGGGTGAAAATGGCTGGTGGGACCCCATTCCAGCCCCTCCTCTTGGCCATGCAGCATAACCACATCCCTTTTCCAGCTGGGTCCAGAGCCTGGAGTGAGGTTATCTGCTCAGAGCCACTGAAACACCGGGGATGCCCCATGCCTGTTAACATTCCCTCTTCCAGGCAATGGAGCCTGAAAGAGGGAATGCAGCACCAACCTCAGCTATGAGTAGAGGCAGCCCTTAAAACCTCGTGGTGGGGTGGAAAATGCCGCAGGGAAGCTGTCAGCATCCCAGGGAGGAGCAGGGAGTCCCCTGTGGCCAAACTGGAGGCCATGGGGCTCAGGAGGGAGGCACAGTGTGCACGTTCCCATCGTGTGCCCATTTCAGACCCACTCTCTTGCTGGGCACGGACAATGCTTCGGTGACACGGGGGATATACAGGGCCTCTTGTATATTTTTTTGCCTTAACCAAGGGGAAAAAAAAAGTAAGAAATAAGGATTTCATCTCTGGGAACCCGTTGCCACAGCAACCGCGCATCCAGCTGGCTCCAGCGGCAGCGGGGCTGGGAGGGGATCTCACTGACCCAGAAAGCAGTGGGGGGAACGGGATGTGGGGCTGCTTGGCCTTTCCATGGGGGTGTCAAGGTCTGGCAGGGTGGGCAGGGAACTAGCACTCAGCCAAGAGGGCTGTGGGCCTCCTGGTCCCCTGTTTTGTGTCCCTTCCTGAATGTCTCAACCCACGTCCAGGCAGGGATGCTCAGGCTTGGTCCTGTTCCTGTCCCAGTTTTGGGGGCTGGGCTGCCCATGTGGGCACTCCTCAAAGAACCCCAAAGGTTTCTGGTAGGTTTTACACCCCTGGAATTGGCTGTGGTTCCACTGCTGGAGGGGACCCTTGGGCAGCCATACTGATGCCTTGATGCCATTATCTCACTTCTGCCCTTCCTCTCCATGTGCCAGTGGCATTTGCTCCTGGGCTGCATCCCATATTTATTTTATTTTTATTTTATTTTATTTTATTTTATTTTATTTTATTTTATTTTATTTTATTTTATTCTGTGTTACTCTCTTTTGTTTCATTCTGTTTAATTTTATATTCTATTATGTTTTATTCTTTTCGTGGTAGCTTAGCCAGCTAAACGGAGACTGAAATCATCTCTTTTGAGCCTTGCTGCAGAGCAGTCCTTCAAATGAAGGAATTTTTGCCTGGTGGGATTAAGGCAGTGCCTGGATGATGACAGCTCTGTCATTTAAGACTGCTTGTCCTTTTACTTCCAAATTGCTGGTCTCTGGCATCCCTGCAGCTGTGGCCGGTGGCTCACCCCGCACAGCAGCTGATTTGTCTAGATAAGGGAAGATTTTTGATTGCCAGGTTCTGGCTGTCCCACTACAGCTTTTTGCTGAGAATTCCCCCAGAGGAGAGCGTGCCCCGCTCCCGTGGGCCGTGCTGGTATTTCTGATCCTGTTTTCCTGCCCTGCAGCAGGGGGTCCTTGGGATGGATGCTCACCTGGTGCTGGGCTCTTTGGAGCCTGGGGCGGGATGTGGTGAAGCTGACCCCACGCTTTGCTTTGCTGTGGGGTCTCGTTTGCTGGTGATGGGTTGGGGAAGGGCTCTGAGCCTGTTCCTTCCACGGTTCCTGCCTGCAGAGCCTGAGGTTCACTGGGAAGTGGGCAGGGGCTTTTTTAAACATTTATAACCAAAGGGAAGTAAGGGATCCTTGAGGGATCTATCCTCGACCCTCTAGCTGGTGGTGGCTCATGGGTCACTGAGGTTTGGGGTCCGCAGCCCCAACGTGAGAAGGGACACACCCCCTTTTCTGGCCAGCTCTGAGGCGTCTCGATAATTAGGATGACTAACGAGCATAGCAGAGCAAGCAGCTTGGGGATTGCAGAGAGCTGGCTTTGCTTCTGCAGGGAGCTGATCCAGCTGAAAACTAACCTGGTGAGGAAAGAAATTGGAGAATCCCAGAACCATAGAATGGTTTGGGTTGGAAGGGGCCATCATGCTCATCTCGTTCCACCCCTTGCCGTGGGCAGGGACACCTTCCATTATCCCAGGCTGCTCCAAGCTCTGTCCAGCCCGGCCTTGGACACTTCCAGGGATCCAGGGGTAGCCACAGCTTCTCTGGGCACCCTGTGCCAGGGCCTCCCCACCCTCATGGGGAAGAATTTCTTCCTGAGGGTTGGACAAAGGGCAGAGAAGGTGGCAGAAGGTGGCTCTTAGCTGGACATGTCACATCTGCTTGGCCTGGTGAGGGCTGTACTGCCTTGTGAGTGCTTCCCAAATCAGGTCAGTGGTCCAGGGAAAACCATAGCCTGTTTTCCAGAGCTCTTTGGGATGGAGGCCTGCCTGATGTGTACAGGCAGGATCTTGACCTTGTTTTATGGGGGCGGCCCCTCCTTTTCCTCCCGCCTGCCCCCCTGCCCTCTTCCCCTGCCAAAAAACCCAGCTGCGATGTCACCGTCACAACACAGTGGCTGCCTGGGAAGGCAGATATTAGCAACCCCGAAATATCCCCGGGACAGGCTCTTGTGTGATGGGAAGCAGTTACCATGGAAACCTCCTTCAAATAAAAAAAAAAAAAGAAGGAAAAAAAAAGAAAAAACCCCGAAATTTAAAGCAGCCCTTGTAGCTCAGAGGAGCTATGGACCTTATTATGGGTTTTGGCAACCCCCCTTTTTCTTTTATTTGTTCCAGCTAAAAGCTCCAGGAGACAAGGCAATTAATTTGGCATCCCAAGGGGAGTGAGAGAGTGAGGGTACAGTGCTGGGAACCAGTTTCCCGGGCTGTGCACCCGGAACTTCCCGGCCCCGCAGCCACCAAACGCCCTCCTCTCATGGGGTTGCTCCAACACAGAGGAAGAAGCAGGGTTTTTAGAAGAGGTGGCTTAAGGATTAAAAGACCCTTCCTGGATCCATGCATGGAGTGTTTGGGAGGGGATGGGATGAGTGGAGGGTTCAGGGCGCTACAGGAGGGGTGGGGATATGGAAAAGCATCGCAGATTGCAGCTCCAGCATGGGGGTGGGTGGCTCAGCATGGGTCGGGGGGAGCTTGTCCTTCTGAGGGTGGCAAGAGGAGGCAGTGCCCATTCTCCTGCAAGAAGGGCAGCAGCATGGCAGGGAGGCTCCTGTGTGGATCAGGTGAGCTGGCTGGCTTTGGCAGGGAAGGGGGATGCTTACCGGGGGAGACATCCCACTCCCAAATTTTCTTCTTTTTGCTGGCCTCTGCTGTGCAGCAGTGGCCACAGGGTCTGTAAATTGCTGCTGTGCTCTCAGCCCATTTGCTCCCCTGATGATGTCCCCAGTGTCTGCAGCCTCTGGACATCCTCCTGTTTGGACTGGAGAGGCTGCTGTGCCTTCCACTGCCCTGAGCTGGCTCCAAGCTCCCCTGGGCACTGCTTTCCCAGTGGTGCTTGTGCCAGTGCAGAGCCGTTCTGCCATCCCAGTGCTGCACCTCCCAGCCTTTCCTAAATTGCTGAGCCAGAAATGGCTGGGCTCTGTCTTTTGCCTCTTTGGGAGAGCTCTGGAGAGGAGCAGCACTCAAGAGCTGTCACGCTGCCATGAAGTTGCTAGCTTTCCTGTTGGCCCAGGGGGCAAGCCAGGAGTTTGTCTTTGCAGACATGACATGTATGGCCTGGGAATCTGGGGGGAATTATAAATGTCTCTGCTGCTCCATGAGCCGGGGACTGCAAGGATCAAATCCCAGCTCATGCCAAGGTGCAGCTTCAGTGGCCTGAGGTGTGTGTCCAAGCATCTGCAAGCGAGGCAGTGCCTGAAACATCCTTCCAGGGAAAAAGGAAACCAATTTTATGAGTTTTTCAGCAGGAGCTGCTCTCTTCTGTGAGTGCTGTGGTCATGGTGTGCTCAGACTTGGTGGGCAGGAGAAATAGCTCAACCCCCTCCATGGATGGTGGGAGAGGAGTCAGCCTTGGGCTTGGGCTGGCTTCCACAGCTTTTATTGTTTTACACTTGCAGAGTAATGCACATCTCTGGTTAACCCTGGAGGACTCAGCCTCAGCCCCAGCATGCCCCCACAGTCCATTTATGCTGTGGCCCAAACTGGGGGAAAGGGGTGTCCTGCAGGAACGCTGCAGGGGGGCTGGAGGCTGCGTGGGGGATGCAGAGGTTCCTGGGAAGTGGTGCTCATCTCCCCATGGGATGGCCGTGGCACGGGCAGCCTGGGATGGGTCTGACCTCCTTGTAATTAAAGCTCAGGGCTGGGTCTTCCCAGCTTTCACGGGCTGGGGATGAGAGGCTGTGTGGATGTGAAACCACCATGCCAGCAGTAGGGAGGTACCAGGGTAAAGGAGGGAGGGCAGGAAAGGAAGTGCTGTGAGGAGGGAGGAGAGGCACAGTGCCAGGAGGCAGCAGGTAACTGCAGGAGCCACACAGAAGGCAAGGGGCATTAGGAGCAGTGATGGCAGTGCCACTCGCTGTGGGTGTGAGCCACTGCATCTTTGGTGGCTTCTTGAAGCCGTTGCACAGAGCCCAGTGAAGTGACCTTTGGAGTGAATCACAGCAGGAATTAATGGCTGGTTTCACACCCAGTGGCAGCGTCCAGGTCCTGGGAGTAGCACTGCAAGAGACACGGCTGTGTAGTCAGTGGCTTTCTGGCCAAGAAAGGAGGGAGATGCCAGGAGGAAATGGCAGGAGCAAGTGGCAGGCTGGCCTGTTGAGCCCTGAACTCAGCAGCAGCCAGAACTGGCACGGTTAAGGCAAAGATGTGGCTGTAAATGCTGGAATTTGCAGTTGCTGGTGCTCAGAGTCCAGCAGGGCTCTTTGCTCTTGAGATACTGAAAATGCTGCTAACTCCTCAGCTTGTTTGCTAAAATGGGCTGCTGCTTCTCTGGTGCAGGAGTAAGAGACAGCAGCCCCTCGCTTAGAAACTCCCTGCTCATGATCATGGGAGTGCTGTCCTGGCTAGGGCAACTCTTTTGTGCTTGGCTGGGCTGAAGCACACCAACTCCATCCCCTTTTTTCTGGCCATCTCCAATTTCAGCACTGGACCAAGAGAGTAAGTAGATTTTCCTTCCTTTTTTTCCCCCATGCAAACGCAAGGGAACTTTCTGCCTATGGTTGTGACATTGGGATTCCCACTTCCCTGCCAAGGGTGTGAGCCCCACCTGGAAAGACAGGCAGGTAAATACAGGCAGGGCCACGCTGCCGTGTGAGGGCACTAAAGCTGATGGGTGCTGAAACCCAAGAGCAGTGTTACATAATTCGGACTGCAATGCAGAATCTCTTCCTTAATTTTTAATTATCCTGTTGCCGCACGTATGTGGTGCTCAGCTCGGGATGCGAAGTCAGCCCCTGTGCGTGTGTGTGTGAAGGGCCTTGGCTGGTGAAGACGACAGGAAAGCCTTTCCTCGTGTTCCTGTCCCTGGTGGCATGGCAGGGAGAAATGAATCCCCGTGGCACCGAGCTGAGCTGTGCTGTGGTGGCTGGAGAGGATGCTCTGCACCCACCTGGGGACCCAGGGATGTCCTGCTGGGACATTGGGACAGGGGGAGGAGGTTTGTGTGCAGGTCTCCAAAGGCCTTTGAGGTTTCTCTGCTTCACAGTGTTGGCGAGGTGGAATGCACCATGGTCATTTTGCATCCAGATTTCTCGTAGAGCCCCAGCTGCCCCTCGGGTGGGTTTGTTGGGATGTGGGAGAAAGTGCAAAGGAGCTGTTGCAAACCTCTGCTGTGAAGCACCATTTCTTCCCCTCCCTGTTTTTCTCCCTCTTTCAAATCCCCGCTCTGCGCTTTCTGTCCTTCCTACAAAGGCAGCTGCCTCGGAAAAGCTTAGTCTTCAAAGTTCCCAAAATAACAAAGGTTAAAATAAAAAAAAAAAAAAAGCTTTGCTAAAAGATCAAGTCAGTGCCCCACTTGCACCTGGGCTCAGACCTTCAAAGCTGCTGCAGAGAAACCCCACGATGACCGTGCTCGGGCTTCTCAATGCTTGTGGTCCTGTCTTCACCCTCCTGCAGTCACAGGAGATTTTGTAGTAGCCAGGATGAGGCTGCAGGTAACTGGAAAGGGCGGAGGGTCCTGCTGCTTTTGTTGCCTGTGGGGACAATTGGAGAAAGTCTCTTGTGGAGGAGGAGGAGGAGGTTGTGGTGGTGGCTGCAGTGATGGGCAGAGCCACGTGGGTGCGGTGGGTGCCCCAGGGCTGTGTCCTGCACCTGCCAGCCCTGTCTCCTGGCCAGGAAGGTGGGCAATCAGCTCCTCTGTTCCCAGGGTGTGCTTTGTGCCTCTGCTGGCTCCGCTGATTTATACAGATCATCAATATGACAATTATATACACCTGCAAATTTAATTACCTCCATTTTCATCAGGCGGCGACAGATTTATGCCTCTGTTCAGTTCCTGTAAATCTCAAACAAGCTTGACTAGACCCAAAAGTCTTCCCATTGATCGCTGTGCACTGACTGGTCTCTGGCTGTCTTGACAAGCTCTTCTTTCAAGAGTGATAATTCAAGATGCACGGTTAACTTTTCCCCCTTCTACATCTTTCTTCCTTATTTTTTTTTTCTTTTCATTCTGCCTTTTCCATCTTTCAAAGCCTCTCCACAAATTTGAAAATGGAGCTTGAAATCATGTAAGAGCTCCTAAGCACCAAAGAGTTTAGGATGTTAGGCTGCAGCTAGCAGCAGCCCCTGCCTGCCTTCTCCAACCCTTTCCCCGAGACCAGCATTGTTCCCTCCAGGGCAGGTGGGAGGAAGAGGAGGATCACCTCTTGGAAAATCTCTTGTCCTAGCTGTGGAAAAGAGAGCAAACAAGGTTATTTTGGTCCTGTTTCACTCCCAGGGAGGGCCATCCCATGTCTCAGAAAACCAGCAGGTCGTGGCTCTCCCCCCAGGGAGACGAGGAGCAAGTAGCTGTGCTTGTTCCTGATCACAGAAATGCCAAAATAACATCTAATTTTCCTGACCTCTCAGCCTCGGCACAATGAGCACTTACACAGATGAGTATGTAGGAGTGAGCTGAAGTTCACCCTTGAGCATGCAGCCCATGTCATCACTGTAGAGCATCTCCCCCACGTCCCCTGCTGGTCCCACCACCACTGCCTGACCTCCCCTGTACCTTATCATATGTATCATGTGCTCTGATGTCTTGCTAAGTGCCTGGCAGATGGGCTGGAGTGGCCAGCCATTACCTTCCCTGCCAGTCCATGATGGATATAAATAGTCCTTTGCCTCCCCGTGAAAATTGCTGGCTGGCTTGTGAAGCTGAAGGGAATTTTGGCAAGTATCTTGGGTCTGTAGGGTCTTGACAGCATGGAGGGCTGGGATTTGGAAAGGGGCAGTTTCTGGCTGGGTGTTAAGAGGCTCTGTCACTAGGAGGGAGCTGCCCCCTCCTCCCATGAGGCAGTGCCTGGGGGAGCAGAGGGTCTCAACCTCTCCCAAAGGGACACATGGATATGGGATCCTTGAATGGTGGCCTGGGCAGCACAAAGCTGGCTTTGCAGTCACTCTTGGACCCCAAGAGACTGGGCGGTGTGGGGGTACTGGGTTGTTGTCCCTTGGCATCTGCAGCCAGCACTGATAATTGAGAAAAAAAATGTGAAAACCACAGGATATCTCTATATATGGTCCTTTCCCTGCTGCCCAGGTCTGTGCTGAGGGGATTTCTTGACCTAGGATGTGCCTCTGGGCTGTGTGGCTCAATAGCTGCTGGTGGCTCTGACTTCCCTGAATTCAGTACCTTTCGCAGTGCTTTCATACTTTATGGTGGATGAAAAAGAGCTTTTGTTGGTTTTTACACACGTAAATCCTTGCAAAGTGTGAAATAGCCAATAACCATTGCCTTTCCCACTGCTCCACGGGCCTGATGGTTTTATAGGCTTTTATCATGTCCTCACTCTGTTGTTGGGTTCCTTTACTGAGGAGTCCTAACGCAGTCAGTTTCTCCTCTTCACAAAGCCATTTGCAACATCTCATCTTCCTTGTACCCCTCCTCCAAACCTTCCAAGCTTTGCCTCCTCCGTTTCGAGATGGTTGACCTGAATATCACTTGCAGGATTCCAGATCAGCTTGCTTTCACCAAGGTTGAGTTTCACCTGCCCACTTCCTTGCCCGCTTTCCTCCTGCACTTCTCAGCTCTAGCTTTGAGAAGACTAAATTTAGTCTTGGTGACCAACTTTGTCATTCGCCTCCTCTTCCAGAGTGTTTCTGAGCAGCCAAGGTCCTGACAAAGATCTCCGTGGGGCTTCTTGGTAACCTCCTTTCATCATGAAAACTGAACCCTTACTCGTCCCCCACCTGGTGGGCTTCAAGACGACTTTCCTTCTTATCCCAGCACTGCCTTGGTGCTTTGGGAAACGTTGAGGGTGGATTGTGACAAGAACTCTTTGGAACTAGTCTGTCAAATTGGATCACCCTTATCTACTGGCTTACAGTGCTGGGTGACCCATATTTACTGATGCACCTACTGGTTCCTCTGACAAAGCGTCCAGGGCACAAGCAGAATTTACAGGTCTTTAATTTCCTTGATGCGCAAGAGCTTTTATAAGAAATTGGGGTTTCCTCTGGCAGGTTTTTCTGCTCAAGTTGCTCACCCTTTCAGAGCAGTAGTGGTTGTGTTGGTGGAGTTCTGCAGCTCGTAGGTGAGCACCATCTGAGCTGAGGGGTTTGTGCCCTCCTTCTCTCTGATTTGCAGGGAGACCATTTAGCCAGGGCAGTAATTTTCCATGGCTGACTGGGAGCCTCTCCATCATTTGGACTCTCCATGGAGACCTGATTTTCCCTCTGGGAGAGGTGACATGACAGCATTGCAGGGTGAGATACCGACTAGAGATGTGGTCCTTTCTAAGGTTTTTATATCAGCATGGCATCTTGGAAATGCATTCACACATTCTCTTTATTTTGCTTTTGCTCCCTGTCGTGGTTGAGCATTTGGGTTCTTCTGAACATGACCGTGTCACCCAAGTGTTGGACCAGCAGGTGGATTTTCCTCTCTTCCCACATTTCCTCTGAAGTTCACAGTTACGGCAGATGGGACCAAAGAAACAAGACAGGAGTGAAAATCAAACACCAGCGAATGTCCCAATCTGCTTGTTGTTCTTCCCCCGGCTTTAGGTCAAAATTGACAAACGTGATGGGAAAATAACCTTGGAGGGGATGTCACACAGGTGTGGTCGGGCACGTCCTTGGGCTTGCGGGGAAGAGCAGGCCAGTGGGGGCTGTCACCTTGTGAAGCCAGCAGCTGCAGAGCAAACCCGGCCCACTAATGATGAATCAGTGTCCTTTGCTCAAAAACAGTTGTGCCGCTCAGCGTCACTCCCGGAGTGATGGAGGATTTGTTGTTAAAGAAAGGGAGGGGTTAGGGCTCTGGCATATTTGGGTCAAAAATCCCAGTTCAAGGCTAAAGCGTGGCTACAGCTTTGAAATGTAACTCCTTGGTGACCTTTCCAGAAGCAAAGGTGCCCTGCACTGTAAGGAGAAACCTGGTTAGCTGTGGCACCTCATGGCTTCACGTGTGTACCAGCCTCACACACAGGCATTGTGGTGAGTTGGTCTCTCTGACCTAGCCTGAGAGTGGCTGCAGGGAGATCACCACTGCCTTTTCCTCAAAAGCTTATGTTCTCCCATATCTATGAGACTTTTGGAGATTTTCCCCCAGAGGCCCTCTCCCATGAAGCAGGTTCCTAATATATACAGTGAGGTCTGTGTTTGCTGGTATGGAAAAGCTGGATTGTCTTGAAAAGGCAGAATGACCTGCAGAACGAGCTGGTTTTCCTACCTGAGAGAGAAGACAGGAAATAATGCAAATGAAATATGGGTAGTCAGTGATGAATATGAATTTTTTAAGCAGGTCCATAAAAACATGAATATTATCCCATGAACAATTTGTCACTATAACCCTGGAAGCATAAAAGAGTTAAGTATCAGGATAAGCGTTTTGACATCTGAATTGGTAGAAATCAAGGCCTGAGGTCCCGAGAGAGAGAGTGCGTGACTCTTGGTGGGAAGGTCTCCTGAGTCTCTTCAGACACTGGAGACCCTTGGAGAAGTGCAAGGCTTGATTTAGCTGAGTTTGAGCCCCTTAAAGCATGTGTGTGGTTTAGGCATGGAGCAAAAGCCTTAGCTGATGGGAAACTTAAATAAAAACACAGGCAGGTTCCGGATGGAAAATGAGGCAGGTTTAAATGTTAACGAGGAAATACAAGTCCAAGTCAAAATCTGTGCTCGGCTGTGTGAAACGAGTCTGGGGAGACCAGCATTATGGCAGAGTTCATTTGACTTATTGGAGGCATCTATTAGTGCAAAACGCTTCCAAATGGAGAGGAAAATTGTTTTGCTGGGTGGTTTTTTCCATCAAAGTGCTGATGTGAGTTTTAAGGAGAGTTGTTCTCCTTGTGTGCCACCATGCCAGGTCTCAATGTGGGGATGATGTTGCACCAGCTCAGGTGCAGAAATGGGCTGTGACAGAGGTGTTGCCTCCCAAAATCAGGACAAGCAGAGGTGTTGCCTCCAGAAGGACTGGGTTTGCCCTGTGTGGGACAGCTGTCCCAAGGGAAACGAGGCTGTTTGGGATAATCAAGAACAAAGCAGGTATAAATCCACACACCTTCAATCTGTTTTTTTTTTGTCCTCTCCTCAAATTGCTCCTGTAGAACCTTTCTTTCCCCACTCCCTCCCCTTGCAGATGGTCTGGGAGGGGAACAGCCACAGCCATTATGTTGAAAGCATCAGCCAGGGCCTTTGGAGGCTGCTGCTCCTGCAGATATGAAGGACCTGGGCCACCTTTGATACCAGGTGAATGTGGCACAGCCTAATTAGTGGCCTCCTACTGTTATTAACCTCTGACTCAGACAGGCTATTTTTTAACAGAGGTGCAGGAAGTTAATATTAGTGCTAATGGCTTCCTATCCAAGGCCTTAATGAAAGCCATGTGGGGACCAGGCTTTTCATCAATATCTTTCAAACTTTGAACTTGAAATTATCCTCTCCCCCCGCCAGTTTCTTTTTTTTTTTTTTTTTTTTTGGCTTTCTGCTCACTTTTCTGCCTCCTCTGGGACATCCTGGTCCCACTGTACAAACTAGTCAGCAGGGTTGGCAGCTCAGAAGAGGGTGGCAGGGCTGACACCCTATGACATCCAGATAAATTATCCCAGTGGGCTACATGGCTCACCGTAGCATCTCCCACCAGGTGGTGAGATGTCTGCTTGGGGAGCAAGACAAAGGGAAAAGTGAAATCCATTGGACTGGGAGAAGAGGGAATAAAGAGATGCTATGTTAGAGAAGAAGCTTGGTCTTGATCCTGTCTTGGTCTTGCTTGAACCAAACTCCAAGAGAGCTTCACGAATGCAGGAAGGAATTTACACGTGTAAATTTTTGAAGTAGAAGTGGAGTAGGATAGAGGCAGCTGATGTGTTGCTAAGACACTCGAGGGAAGGAGGAAAAGGTCCAAGGCTGAAGCTCTCTCATCCAGGCACTGCCTCAAGAGGCTTTGCCAGGGCAGGAGCAGAAATGGTGGAGCAGCCTTGTCCTGCATTGTGATGGAGGGCTCATAGCCTGACAGTTTGGGGTGTTGGCAATTGATTTCTGGGGTGTTTTCCTTTGCCTCTTGCACTTCTGACCTGTGTGCAATGCAGCTGCAGGGTCATGTCGTGATGTCTGGTGAGAGAGATGATGTGCTCAGCCTCTGTGGCTGGATTGTGCTCTTCTGAAACAAGGATCCATTTTTTATTGAAATATATTTTTCTTCTAAAAAAATAAGCCTGTTTAAATAAATTTGAAATTATGACAACCTATTTTAAAGCTTAAATTTACTATAATCTATTAAACATTTAAATAACTTCCATCAAGGATTTCTACTCAAATATTAATGAGCTGAAGGGTGCTGCTTTTACAATGATATGTCAGATCAGGGGGAAAACATCTCTAACTCTAGCTTTCTAAATGTCACAATGTCACATACTTAGTATCTATTATTTTCTCTCTTTACAATGGAGCAAATGCTGGTATTTACATTTTTTCCAAATGTCAGTATGTTGAGTTCCTGCTGTGCATAAATGCTCTTGCCTTAATTACTCCTAATTTCACGTTAGCAGGCAGGTGCAGGGAGAGTGTTTTCTTCCATTAGAGCTGGTTCATATGAAGTTGAGAAGCCATGGGGAGTTGGGAAAGCAGGCAAGCTTGTTTTCCCCTCTCAGTCTATGAATAAAGACCATGTGGGAGAGGAGGAGATCTGCTTCTTCAAATCCTCACGGCTCCCAAGACTGGATTTTCAAAGGGGATCCCTGTCCCTAAACACCCAGCTCAGCAGTTAGAGAGGGAATTTCAAAACTGCTTCTGGCTTCCTGGTGACTTAACTCTGGTTTTTCTTCCCATCAGTGTCGTGGGGCATTCGTTATCCCTGTGCTTGGGACACTCCAAGTGCACTGATCACCGCCAGAAACAGGGCCCATGCTGAGTGCAAACAGTCTGCCAGTTCACTCTCTGTGGCTACTGTTTCTTCTGATTAATCAAATCAGTTTGGGAAGATGAACCTGGTTCCTGATGCAGATCTTGCCCCCCTCCCCACCTCCCCCGGCAGCCAGCTCACTTAAGGCAGCCTAATGAAATTAATTAACAGCAAATTTAAAATGTTGTTTTTCAGTGCTGTAATTGAATTCCAGTTTTCATTTGAAGGCAGCATGAAACAAGCAAAATAAAGATGATAATTTGCAAAGTGAGACGGGTGCTTTCCCATTGCCATCAATGGGGCAGATACAGGAGGGAAAGCTGTGCCTCAGTGGGAGGCTCATAGTGTTTTTTCTAGTCATCCCAACAAAACCTGCTATTTTCATGAAAAACAGCTAACAGGCAAATGGCAGGCTTGAACTGATGGCTGAGATCAAGGTGGTGTGAGATGGTGATCAAGTTGATCTGGTCTGAGGGAGAGATAGTGATTAAAACAGTGCCCATCTCTCCTAGGGAGATGTGCTGGTGTTACCCTGTCTTTGGCTGAGACCCAGCTGTAAGATGTCCCTGAAATTTTGGAACCAGCCAGGTGAATTAGGTTTGATTTGGCATTTAGTGTCCTGCAGCATGTGTCCTGTCCCTGTCCTCAGCTCCTCTTCCTGCTTGGGTGTTCTCTACTGCCATGACAGCCCAGCTTTGTCCATCTGTCTCACTGCCCCAAACTCTGGAATTAAAGGTACTTGGGGACGATAGGGTTGCTTGGGCAGAAGCTGCAGGTTCGTCAGCAGGTCTCTGGGCTGAGTCCTGGGTGGAGAGCTGCAAAAAAATGGTTGAAAACTGAAAACCTCTGAAATCGCGGCCGTGTTCATGCTTCACTGTTCACAAAGGATGGTAAATATTTTGTCTGCAGTAATTTGTGATGTGGTCCCCATGATCCCATCACTCTGCTGAGAAGTTGTCCTGTATCCTGTGTTCCCAATGGCTGAAGCTGTGTTTAACATGGAGGGTGTGGATGAAACCTGTCCAAATTAGAGCTGGAAGGACACTCCTGGGTTACTGCTGTCAGTAAGTGCTGTCTCCCTGCACCACAACTGGATTTTTGGAGAGGCCCAGATTATACCCAGAAATACAGTTTTACTCCCCTTTAGCCCTTCAGGTTGTGATTTATGTAGGGGCAGCCATGGTGCTGGCAGGAGGTGACTGGAGGTTGTGCATCCTTTGGTCCCTCCACCTGTTTTTTTGGGAAGAGGTGAACGCCTGCCCCGAACCCTCTGCTCCGCGTTTCCCCCCTGACCAGCTTTGCTCTTGCAGAGATCTCAGGCAACACGGATGACATCCCACTGGTGCGCTGGCGGCAGCAGTGGCTGGAGAATGGCACGTTGCTCTTCCACATCCACCACCAAGACGGGGCCCCCAACCTGCCTGGCTTCGACCCCACAGAGGAACCCCAGACTGAGTCGGCAGAGGAGGAGCTCAGGATCCTCCACATCTCTGTCATGGTATGTGATGGCAAGGCAGCCCCTGTTTAGCTGTCCGGAAGCCTGGAGAAAATAGAGCGGCTTTTGAAAAGCCATTTATTTCCCCATCTGGCTCCAGCTGCCCTAGGATGGGGAACTGTGCCCACCTTTGGGGTGGTTAGGATGCCCTGGGCACCTCTCTGAGTGGTGAATGCTGAGTGCCTTCACAGGCTGCTTTGAACCTCTC
Organism: Tichodroma muraria; assembly: GCA_013390105.1. NCBI lineage: Eukaryota > Metazoa > Chordata > Aves > Passeriformes > Sittidae > Tichodroma > Tichodroma muraria. Next base: position 72,619 of record WAAG01034907.1, read on the forward strand.
CCTTCGTTTGCATCACTTTGAAAACACGTTTGTGGGGTGCCTTTATCCCCGGGGGTTCTGTGCTTTGAAGTCTCAGCCACGTTAACCCAGGGTTAATTCACATTGACTCGTCAGGAGCCCTCTGCCTGGTACATGGTGCCTGCTGCCCTCTGCCCTGATGCACAGCGTGTGTCACAGAGCCACCAGGCACTGTCACCACCACTTTTATCAGCAAGGCAGCCCCGTGGCCCTGGTTTCATGTGTCGAGGTTGCACAGCAATACTCCACACAGCTACACGGACACAAGGTTTTAAAGGCAGAGAAAGGAGAGATCTGTGTGTTGGGGGAAGATCTGTATCTGTAGTGTGTTGTCTCTTTTTTTTGGTTGTGCTGGAAAAAATGTGAAGAATCCTACAATTTTTGTGCTACTGGAAGATAATTAGCCAGAGACAATGTGTTGGTGAGGCTGCAAACAGGCTGTTCAGTGGTGTCTACCCTAATAAGAGCTTCAATTGCTCTTCCAGATTGCAGCCCCAGGCCAGGTTTCTCCTCCATCGTTTGTGCTTGGTTAGTCTGAAGGAAAAAAATGGTTTGCAAAGCCACTCCCAAAAACATCTTGCACCATTATCTCTATTTTACTGTCCATTCCCAGCTTCTCCTAAGAGGGTGCATCACCTCTGGAGGGGCTGACCCTGCCATGGTCTTGGTCTTCTACGGGCACTGCTGTATCCCAAGACAGAAGTGCCTGGACCAGGGCTTGTTACCAAGCTGATGAAAAGCATGTCTGCAACTCATTGCTGTCATACCAAAACGTGCAAATGCAGACTGAGCCCTCCTCTGCCCTTTTATCCCCCTCACTCTCAGCTCCACTCCAACAGCATCCTTAGTCCCTGATGGGTAGAGGTTGGCTTTTGTGCCAGGAGTCAGGATCACGTGGAGTTTTCAAGGCTGATTTTCTTTCTTTGCTGTGTGGTTGCCGAGGGAGGAAGTGTGAGTGAGGGATTGTATCCATCGTGACCAAGATCCTCTCGTGGACCAGGCAAGGAGCACTCCCACACCCTTCCAGTGCAGGGCTCCTCTCACAGCCATCACGTGGATGCTGGACTGGGAGGAATAAGACAGAAAGGGACTTCTGTGATCCTGTGGATGGAAAACAGGGGTATGAGGTGGTGGTCTGACCCTTTCCAATATGCAGTGGATGGGGGAATCTTCAGTTCTGGCTTTCTTCAGCTTTTTTCAGGCTGCTTTTCTCAGGGATAATTTGAGCTCTCAGACTATTGGGGCAGAAGAAACTCAGCTTCAATGAAATAACAAAATCTGTTTTGTGAACCCACAGCCACTGCCTGAAAAAAAATGAGCATCCACCAGATTTGAGCTCCAGCGTGGTCTCTCCTGTTCACCAGCACAGGCGTAGGGCAGAGCTTGCTGGTGTTTGGGGGATTTAACGTGCATACAGAGGGTGAAGGAAAACCAGGAATGCCCTGGAATTCCTCCTACCTGCTTGTCATGCCATCCGCAGGTTGTCTTTCTCTAGGGTGATGGAGAACCATGACAGAGGAGGCCATCTCTGGTGGGGATGGGGATAATCCCCACTTATTAATGGATCACAGGAGCTCATAGGGATTGGAGCATGATGCAGAATTAGGCTCCCACTTTGCCACTAAAACTTGTGTACAACTATGCCAGGCACTTTATGCAAAGGCATGTAGTGGTGGAATTATACTGATACAGAGGTTAGATATCGGGAAGAAATTCTTCCCTGTGAGGGTGGTGAGGCCTTGGCTCAGGTTACCCAGAGAAGCTGTGGCTGCCCCATCCCTGGAAGTGTTCAAGGCTTGTCCTTGTTTTCGGCAAGAGCATTGGAATGAGGTGAATTTTAAGGTCCCTACCAATGAAAACCATTGTAGGATTCTATGATTTCTGTGATCCAGGGCCAGTTTTCAGCCCCAGCAAGGTTTTCCAACTTCCTGGCTTTAGGGTCCCTGGCCAGAAAGATGCCAGCCAGCCCCCCCCCC
>WAAG01034907.1:74699-103796 GCA_013390105.1 Tichodroma muraria
CCGGATTACTGGAGTTTGTTTTCTTTTTTTTTTTTTTTTTTTTTTTTTTTAAAGAAAGTTGGGAAGGAGGCTGAGAGGGTGCATCACAGCTCCATTTTTCTGGAAATGAAAGTGGGTTAAACTGTAATGGCCATTAAACTTCCTTCCCCAGCTGCCTCTCCTGCTTCTCATTCAATAATTCCCTTAATGTTTTATCCTAATGGAGCAGATTATTACTATTATTTTATTTTCTCAATATCACCTTTTGCATAGAAAAGAGGAGGGAGACCAGGGCTGTGGATGGGCTCTGAGCTCTTAGCTGGCTCCGCATGCTTTTTATTGTTATTATTGTTATTATTCTTGGCAGATTGTGCATGAAGGGCCGGTTTGAGGCTTTCATCTCACCACCCTCTATCTGTGTACAGTGACGTCTTGCAGGAGGGTGATCTTGGGGACAGTGGCAGGATGGCAGGGCCAGGTGACGTTTTGGGGTCCGTCCCTGTGGGACAGGAGCTTTTTCAGCCTCTTTCCCCAAACACGTTCCCCAAACAGCACTTCAGTCATCTGCCTGTCTCAAGCTTTGATCTCTTTTAATCTGTGCTGCAATTTCTGCTGGATGCCCTGGGAAAATCTCCCAAGACTGAGAGTGACAGCACTGAAACTGGTTGGAATGGGTTAGAAAAAGTTGCCCGTAGGAGCATTTGCCTGGAATAAAGCTGATCTCTGTTTTCAAAGGCAGGAGAGTGAAACAAAACATGCTTTGCTTTAAACGCCGCTTTTTCATGCCTTCGAAACTGGTCTAGCCCAAGGCAGGCTCCAGCTGGGTGCCCTTGGCCAGCTCTGGGTGATCCTGGTGCCAGCAGACTCTTGGAGATCAGGCTCCCCCCTCCAACGCCTTTGCTTTGGCCACTTCGGAGCCTCCCTGGGGTGTCTGTGTCCCAGGGGATGGCCGATGCGGGTCCCTGGCCGGTCCCTGCTCACGTCTGTGCCCGCAGGGAGGGATGATCGCCCTGCTGCTCTCCATCCTCTGCCTGGTGATGATCCTCTACACCCGCCGGCGGTGGTGCAAGCGGCGCCGGGTGCCGCAGCCCCAGAAGAGCGCCAGCGCCGAGGCGGCCAACGAGATCCACTACATCCCCTCGGTGCTGATCGGGGGCCACGGGCGGGAGAGCCTGCGCAACGCCCGCGTGCAGGGCCACAACTCCAGCGGGACGCTCAGCATCCGCGAGACGCCCATCCTGGACGGCTACGAGTACGACATCACCGACCTGCGGCACCACCTCCAGCGCGAGTGCATGAACGGCGGCGAGGACTTCGCCAGCCAGGTCACCCGCACGCTGGACTCGCTGCAGGGCTGCAATGAGAAGGCCGGCATGGACCTCACACCAGGTGGGCATGGGCTGAGCTGGGTCCTTTCCAACTTGCCTTCTCTCCGCACGTGTGTTTTGCCTGGAGCATTTTCCCTGTTTCGATGGGTTTTCATTGGGTGTGAGATGTTGGTGGTCCCCTGAAGGCACTTGCGTTGCTGGGAGACCTCGTAGCCGGTTGAGAGCGGTCCTTGCGGAGTGGGAGGTGACTGGGACAATTCAGCTTTGTGGTTTCCATGGCCTGACAGGGAAACAGAATGGGGTTCCCTCCATGCTATCCCCAAACTTCAGTATCCCCAGATTTCTGGTGTCTTCTTCGGGTGAGGATTTTAGTAGCAAATTTTTACTTGCCATCAGTATGAGTCAGAGTTAATGCTGCCTTCTGATCACCAGCAGGGATTTTTTGGGGCTTACAACAAACCTGTTCTTTGGTCATATCCCTAACTGAGCCATCCAACTAGAGCCTTCCCAACCGAGACATAGTTTGGGAAGATCATGGTGTGGTGTCTAAAGCTCTCCTGCATATGAAGAAGTGCCCTGAGAGGCTGAGTGTTAAATCTCAGCTTTTGGCTGGTTTGGTGGAGGTGCCCATCCTCTTTAGAATTTGAGATGCTCATGAGTGTGCACTGGGGGCAGCTCAGCTCATTGGCTTCAGCACCCTGATCGCCTCAGATGATCTGGAGATGGATGCAAGGAAACCTTTCTCTCACCTCCCTCCCTTCGAAAAATCTTTATCCCTGAAATATTTTGCCTTCTGTTCTTCCTGCTCAGGGAGCGATAACGCCAAGCTGTCCCTGATGAACAAGTACAAGGACAACATCATTGCCACCAGCCCCGTGGACTCAAACCACCAGCAGGCCACGCTGCTGTCCCACACCTCCAGCAGCCAGCGCAAGCGCATCAACAACAAAGCGCGAGGTAGGGCGGTCCCCGGGGTGGATGGGGTGCCTTGGGCTGCCACCCACCCACGTTCCAGCAACCCACCCTCTCTCCTGGGATCAAGAAATAGGACCAGAGCTGGGAGAGAGCACGGAAAAGAGGGTTTGGGTGGGGAGAAACAGAAAATGTGGTGCCTGCAAGGACGCAAATGATGTTGGGCTGGTTGGTTACAAAGATCGTGTTTGCCCCAGTAAATACTACAGGATACTGGCACAGCCAGGGGGAAAACTTGCAAGGTAACCTGGTGGGGGGAGGTCTGGCTGTGTGTGGTGGGAAGGGGAGCAGATGCTGTCCCTGCTGCACCTGGCAGATGGGGAAACCTTTAGTGCAAGGCTTTCCCTGAGGGGTGGTTTAGGATGCCAAGGTTTGGGGTGGCATGTTGCCAACCCCTCCATGACTACACTCAGTGTCCCCTGCAGCTGGCTCAGCATTTCTCAACCCCGAGGGGGACTCAGGGACAGAGGCAGACACCGATCCCCAGCTGACCTTCTACACGGACCCCTCACGGAGCCGGAGGCGCAGCCGAGGTGGGTGCGGGTGCAGAGGTGGGTGACGAGCCGTGACCCCCTTGCCTGATTTGCTGTTGCTTCTCTGGGTTTGGAGACTCTGCATTGGCAAAAAGATGGAAACCCAAGTGCAATCCCAGCTGCCGCAGGCAGGCACCAGTCCCTGCTTCGCAGCAGGCTGCTGCTGCTCTCCGGTGGAGTTTCTCAGCAGAGGATGAAATATATTCCGATGTTTTGCTGGAGGCTTCTGCCGGGCACTGGTGTATATTAATGAGTAACACGCTTCAAAGGCTGGCCCGCGCGTTCCCGTGCTGCCACTCAGCACCGTGCACGTACCAGCTCCAGAGGATGGGGACAGCCTCGGTCCCCATGCAGAGTCTTGCCCCACTGCCCTGCACCGTCCCTTTGGGAGGTTTTCTCTCCCCAAAGGGAAAGTTAGTGTGTGCTTTCCCTTCGTTGAGCCTCGTTTGCTGGGTGATGCCTTGTTTTTCTGGGAGTGGCAAGACTGGGAGCCATCTCCTTCAGCTGATGCGGGAAGGCTGATTCAGGCTTTGTCTCCAGCCAGTTTGTTTTCCACTCAGCTTCTTCAGCTGAAAGATTAAAAGTCAAAGACCTGCATGCCCTGAGCAGTTAGGGCTCTCTCTTGCTTTTTCAAGAGCATCAATGAGCCTGTTGTCATGACAAAATTAACCCAAGTGCCAAGAAGGAGTGGGGAAAACCAGGCTACTGCATTTACCTTTTATTTCCTCAATATTGCTGCTCTGCTTCAAAGCTCTGCTGCTACAAAGTTCTCAGCATGCTGCAGTGAAGGGTGTGGGAGAGCCAGGGCTCTGGGGGATCTGGAAGGTCTTGGTCACAGCAGGATGGAGAGTCCCATGGCAAAGGCTGCTTCATGTTCTTCAAAGTCCAAAGTGATTCCATTTGATTCGATTGATGCTGGATTTCCAGGGAGCTGGGCAGGGTCTCTGCATCCTGAGGTCCCCTGGCTGCAGATGTTCCTGGGTCCTGCAGATTTGACTGTGCTCCTGTGTTTTGCAGTGGGGTCCCCCCGAAGCCCTGTGAACAAGACCACGCTGACCCTCATCAGTGTGACGAGCTGTGTCATCAGCCTGGTGTGCTCCTCCCACATGAACTGCCCCCTGGTCGTCAAGATCACCCTCCATGTCCCTGAACACCTGATCGCCGATGGTGAGCACCCCATGGTCTTACCCATTTCTTCCTGCCCCGCTCTGTAAGGATTCATGGAGGAGAGGGGGGAATGATGGACAGGATGGGTGCAGGACAGAGGGGACAGGCGTGGATGGAGGGCGCCAGCGTGGGACAGAGGGAATGGGTGTGGGATGGAGGATATGGGCACAGGACAGAGGGGATGGGTGGAAGACAGAGGGGGATGGAGGGGGTGGGTCCATGACAGAGGGGACAGGTGTGAGATGAAGGGCACCATGTTGGGAGCGAGGGGTGGAGTGGTACAGGATGGAGGGGATAGACACAGGACAGAGGAGACAGACACAGGGTGGAGATGGCTGTTGTGGGACACAGGGCTTGCTGTAGGATGGACAGGATGGGCATAGGGCCAAGGAGATTATTGTGGGTTGGAGGGGAATGGATATGGGATTAAATGGACCATCATGGGATGAAGGACATTGTGGGACAGAGGGATCAGACTTCAGTGTGGGACCAAGGGGAGGGATGTGGGATGGAGATGGCTGCTATGGGACAGGGGAAAGGCACAGGATGGAAGGAGTTGTCATGGGATAGAGAAGCCAGGAATGGCGTGGGGAGGGCTGTCATATGGCAGACAGGATGGGCACAGGACAGAGGATTCCTTGGTGGGACAGAGGGGACTGTTGTGGCACAGAGGGTACTTTCTCAGGATTGAGTGAATGGGCAGGGGATGGAGGGATCCATCACAGAATGGGGGAGAAACATCACGGGATGGATGGGATGCAGGGGACCATCATGGGATGGGGGTACAGCAGCAGGTTGCTGTCATTGACTCCCCTTGTCTCGGTGACAGGAAGCCGGTTCATCCTGCTGGAGGGGAGCCAGCTGGATGCCAGTGACTGGCTGAATCCAGCACAGGTCGTCCTCTTCTCCCAGCAAAATTCCAGTGGGCCCTGGGCCCTGGACCTCTGCGCCCGGCGCCTCCTCGACCCCTGTGAGCACCAGTGTGACCCCGAGACTGGTAAGTGTTCCTGAATTTGGGGTGGGTTGGTGAGCTCACCTCTGCCTCCTCAGCCCAGCACCTTCCTTCTCCTCACCTCAGCCTCCCCTGTGGTGGGAAGGTGCTTCCTCACCTTCTCCGTGAGAGCAGGGAGCTGCTGGGTGTGCTGGGGTGGCTGCAGGCTGCACTCGGCAGGGGAGCACATGGAAAGCCTTCCCCTGTGTGTTCTCCAATGTCCCTCATGCCCCTGTCTCCACAGGGGAATGTCTCTGCTATGAAGGTTATATGAAGGACCCTGTGCACAAGCACCTCTGCATCCGGAATGAGTGGGGAACGAACCAGGGGTGAGTGCCCAGGCTTGGAGTGTTCTCACACACCAAGTATCCTCACACACCAAGTGTCCTCACACGAGCTGCTGGGCTTCCACAGCTTGTTACCACAGCTTCTTGGATGGCAGAGTTAGAGGCACCTCGGTGAATTGTTAGGTCAGGGCACGGCTGGGCTCTGCATCAGGTCTGTGTCAGGCGAGGATTTCTGCTCTTTGAAATAATCAGGGATGATGTACAAGAGGCCATTGTCACATTTTAGAGTAAACGCCCCCTGGAGAAGATCGAGGTTGTTCCTCCCACCCTTGTGTGCACTATCTTGGGCATCCTGCTCTTCGTGGGGCTTTTGTTTTGGGTGTGTGAGGCATCAGAGGAGGGCTGAAGTCCAACTGAGGTCTCCACTGAAAACTGGGAAAATTAAGTGCTTTGATACTGTGGCTGAGGGAACAGAGGAGTCACCCTCTGTTCCAAACTTTACACACCTGAAGGTGCTAAAGGAAATTTTTCTGTTGTTTCAACAGCAATTCGGTGGTGGATTTCTAAAGTTCCCATCTTTTTGTGACCCTCAAGGGGGTGCTCCATCTGTCCCTCAACATTCATGGGTCTATGAGGTGCAGCTGGGGCCTCCCAGGAGTGGCTGGAGGTGGTGTGCAGAAAGCCAAGACATCCCCAAATTCAGAGGTCCCATGTGCATTGTCACCTCCAACCCCTTTTTCCCTCCCCCCCGCTTATCTCATTACGCTGCAGCTGGATGGGTGGTAGCCCTGCACGTGCCAGGACGGCCTCTCTGAAGTTATTAGTCTTCACAGTGGGAAGAGAGAAATCATCAAAGGCTGCGCTTGGCGCGTCCCCTGCCGAGTGGCTGTGCTGGGGGATGGCAGCGGTGGGGGCCGTCGGCGCCGGCGCAGCCCCGCTGTGTCCCTTTGAACTGGGGCCCTGGGGAGAGCATTGCTGCTCCCTCTCCAGCCCCCTCTCTGGTTTTTATCATTTTAAAGGCAATTTAGTAACTGAACCCAGCGTGGAGCACCAGCTGTGTTAGACAAGTTGTTGCTCTGGGTGCCCTGAGCCAGGGCGATGCCCCTGGCACGGGTGGCCCCACGCTGGGGGTGTGCTGTGTGGTGTGGTGCTGGTCCCCAGACCTCGGCGAGGAACCGCTGCTGGGGGAGGGAAATACAGGCAGGAATACAGCTCCTTGTCCTGTTTGTCCCCAGGGGCTGATGTCCAAGAGGAATGTCCCCAGCTCCTCTGTGCTGGCTCATAAGAGGCATTGAGTGATGGCTGCGGTGTGTGGGGGGGCTTATTCCCCTGCCTGTTTTGGGAGGTGTTGTGTTTAGGAGTGTCTCACAGTGGGCTGGAAAGAGCCCACAGCCACCCACGGCCACTTATGGCTTTGCTGCCAGCCTCTGCCTCCATCAGAGCAGTGTGTTGGACCTTGCAAAAAGCAAATTGGCAAATCACTTTGTCTGTCAAGGCTAGCAATAAAAATGGATAAGCACTGTGGAGAAACTTTCCTTCCTGACCCTCTGCTTTTCCTTTGCTCCTGAGGGTGGGTCTGCGGCTTCACACTTTTCTTCCATGCACACTGCTCTTCTCCAGCTTTTTCCTGATTTAGCTGCTTCACTTTCTTAAGGCAAAGTGGAGAAAAAGATGCTGCTTTCAGGTAAATCGGGAAAAAATATAGATGGTAACAAGCAGGAGAGAAGCCAAGGCAAGAAGGACCAATACACTCCTGAAGCCCCCTGGACCTGTTTGCATCTCCTGACCCAGCTATGGTCTCAGCAATGGCCACCTGAAAGGTGCTCATGACCTCCTCAGTTCCTCTAGGGGATTTGGGGCTGCTTCTTTGGACCTATCTCCAACCTGATGTTCCCACAGGAGCCTTCTCTCTGCCTTTTCTCCTGCAACAGGATTCATACCTGGCCAGGGTACATCTTGTCTTGTGTTTCTTCTTACATCCCAGAGTTGGCTATGACAAATTATATGCAGCATTTCCAAAATATTTTTCTGTTTGGGGCAGAGACACCTGGCAGTTCTCTTTTTCCCCAAGGTGTACCACAGCCCTAGACCATGGTGGGGCTGTCAAAGTCCTTCTGCCCTGTTCTGGGCTCTCGAGAAGGCTCCAATGCTGAAGTGTCACCATCCTTGGAAAACTCTCTCAAGCCTCTTGAAACTGAGGTCATTTTGTGTTTCTTCATTGGACTTGTCAGATTTTTGTTTCATAAAATGGTAGCAGCTGAAACCACACTTCACCATCCCTACCTGCAGCTTCCACTATTTTTAGGGGCTCTTGAAGGCATGTTCACACTAAGCATCGTGATGCCCAGGGCAGCTTGGTGTTTAATGAGAGTTTTTTTCCTTTTCTGCTATCTGTTCCTGATGTCCAGGTGCTGCTAAGTGCAGCTCTGCCTGGAAGGGCTTGTGATGGTGGAGTTCTCTTTTGCATGAACATTTGGCCTCCACAAGGTCCTGACTGTGATGAAGTCTCTTTAGCCCAGGAGAACCATCTTGTCAGAGCCTGTTTAACTGAATAGCTTGCAGCTGTAAGCTGGTGGTTATGTTTTTTTGGGGTAGAGGTTGAGCTGCCCTGCTGTCTTTCTTTGGGCTCATCAGCTCTCTCCCAGTTCCAGCCCAGCCAGGTGGCCTGCAGGCTCACCTGAAAGAGATGTCTGCAAATCTTCTGCTCTCTCCCCCCATCCCAAGGTGAGATCAGCTGTGCCTGAAACATTTCTGACTATTGTTTGTCTAATGTACCCTGAACCCTCCAATATTGGAGTGATGTGCTGCTGCCATGGGGCAGTCCCCAGAGAAACCACACTGGCACTTGGTCAAGAAAGCAGGATTTGCCAAACCCCTTAGCAAAGTTGGGAGTAACGTGTTCTGGATATGACCTCCGCTGTTTTCCCCAGGTGGACTTTTGATCTGAAAACTCATTTCAACCCTTTGGTTTAGATAGTTTTGCCGTTGGTTTGTTTGTATTTTCAGTGATGACAAGTTGACTCGGTGTCTGTTCACTCAGTAGCATCTAATTTTGCTTATGAATGTGAGCTCATCTTTGTAGTTTATTGGTGAAGGCAATGAGAAGCTTTTTGTGTTGTGTGTATTTTGGGTACCAGACTGAGATCCACGCCTCCGCACTGCATCTTTTACCCAACGTGTCCAGACCCTAAATCTTCAGTTTTTCAAAACCTCAGATCTTTTTGATCATGGGTAGCAGATACATTTGATCAGTTGCTTTTTATTATTTTTTTTTTGTGTGTGTGTGCTGCTCTTCGTCTGTTTGAAACAAATCTGTCTGCTGCTGTTTGTGTGCTCACAGTCCGTCTCCCTACTTTGATATGCATTGTTAATTAGCTGCTTTTCGACTTTTTCTCTAGTGTTCCCTTGAGTAGGATGCAGTTTCTAGCAATCCTACCAGCCACGCTTCATCTTTGCTCATCAGACCAAATTTCTGCTGTTCTTTTTGTGGTGTAACTTGGCCAAAAATCAAATCAGCGCATCCAGCACATTGTCTTTAGTTAATAAACTGTTACCTGCCTGCATTTGTACTTTTTCATCCCAGCCCTTAGATCCAGCTCACACGTGGCTTTCCCCTCCCCACGTGCAGTTCCCTGGGTGCACTTTTCAGCCTCCCCCGTTGAGATTTAACGTGCTTTGCATTTAAGGAGTCTTTTATCAATGCGCTCTTTCAACTGGTCATGGGCTTCACCCTGGCCTGGGGAGGTTTTAAGGCAGTTTAGGGTGATATGGTGAACACGTCAGGCTGGGTGCTCTCATCCTGCTTTAACTGTTGGGAAACTGTCCCACCTCAGTCTTGCTCCCCCACCCATGGCCTTGCAGATGCTTTTTCCAGCGCAGGACCCGAATTAGTGCATCAGCCTGTGCCCTGCTCACCCAGCTCCGCTCCCTTCCCCTCCCTTCCCCTCCCCTCCCCATCCTGCCTCTTCTGCACACAGATATCCCCATCCTGGCAGTGCACCTGCTCGTCTTATCCCATCCTCACCCCACAGAAGAGCGAGGGACACACTGAAGTGACAAGGGCAGCACTTTTCCTGCTTAAAGTNAGGAGGGGAGAGGCATCGGCAGCTGAAACCCCAGCAAAGCTGTTGCAAAGCAAAGTGAAGTTGGGGAGGAGCCGAAATGGGTGTTGCCGACTGGAGATGTCACTTGTGTGGCATCTCCTCTCTGCTCTTCTGCCGTCAGGGTGGTTCTGGGTCTTCATGAGTCCCCAGTTTGGGGTCCTGGGATGCACCAGGGGTGCAGGTGCTGTGGGGGTGCTCTGGTCTGTTCACCCTGGGCATGGCCATCCTTGTGCTGCGCACTGGTTGGAAACCCTAAAAAGCACAGGAGGTCAGGGAAGCAGATGTGAAGTCACCTCTTCCAGTGTGTAACAGCCAACCGCTTTCTCCTCCTGTGGCATTTCAGTCACACTCCTGTGCAGCAACTTCTTGTGCCTTCTGCAAGGACCCTCTCCTGCCTCTTGCCAGCTCCCCTCAAACCAGCTGTTCCAGGTTATCTCGTGGCGGTCACATCCTGCCAGCACTGGGCTTGTTCCTCATCCACCCATCTTGTCTGGAAAAGTTTTGCAGGCAGTGGGGACAAGCTGGAGCACAGTTCCTGATGCTACAAGTCAGTCTGGCCTCATCCCCTGGGGGCTGCAATTTAAGCATGGCCAGAGCCCTGTTGAGCTGGTTCAAAGCATCCCCAGCAGCACCAGGTTTGGAGGGCTTAGCAGGCGTTTTGTGAGCTTCCACTCAAGCTCAGATGTGGAGCAAAACATCCAGATAATGGTCCATCTAGAAATGCCAAGAGGCTTAGGATTGTCCTGGGGGTCCACTGGCAGCACTTTGGCCTTGGGAACTTGCTGGCTGAGCGTGGGGAATTTGCTGGTTCTCAGGTGCCCTGGTAATCCCCCATTCTGTTGTTTCAGATGCCTACCTGAGTGCCAAGGCTTGCAAGAAGCTGAGAGCTGTCATTTCTGGCCATTTAATCCAACCTGATCAGCTGCAGAGCTGCTGATCAGTCCCACTTTTCTTTGTGAGCTCTGAAGGCCACTCAACCAAAATACCCAGCAAGAATAACCCAAACCAGAGCAGCGAGGTGCCTCCAGTGATGGCAGAAAGCAGGGAGGGATGCAGCCATGTGGGGAGTGAGACATCCATGTCAGAAGGGACACATCCATGTGGGGAGGGAGGCAGCCATGTGGGGACACACACAGAGGAAGGAGGAGGTGAAATGGTGTCAGAGGTACCAGAGGCAAAAGGCAACAGTAGGGGAGGTAAGGTGTGCCTGGGGGAGGAGATGCTGCCCTGTTCTCTGCAGCAGAAGGCACAAGTCAGCAAGAGTGGGTGGGTGGAAATAGCAGCGCTGGAGAGCTTCCTTGGAGATGAGGATGGGTAAGTTGTCTCTTGTTGAGCTGGAGTTCTTGTGTGGAGGACATCTCAGGGCCTTTCTTCAGGTGGTCCTCGTCCTTGCAAACCCAGTGGTGCCTGGCAACAATGACTCTCCCTTGCCATGTAGGGTTGTAGCTGAAGGCTGAACATTTCATTTAAGGGACCTTTTCTGACCCCAAGTAAGGGAAAAGTGTGGCAGGCTGGGGAGATACCATGCATCTCCCTTCCTGGACCACAGAAACTTCTTCCCTGGATCAAAGCCATCATCACTTTTTACAAGGGCCTGTAGCATTAGGGCCAGGGATGATGGGTTCAAACTGACAGAGGGCAGGTTTGATTAGATGTTAGGATGTAATTCTTCACTATGAGGGTGGTGAGGCCCTGGTACGGGTTGCCCAGAGAAACTATAGCTGCCCATCCCTGGAAGTGTTCGAGGCCAGGCTGGATGGAGCTTGGAGCAACCTGGCATAGTGGAAGAGGGATAGAATGGCATGATCTTTGAAGTCCCTTTGAACCCTAGCCATTCTGGGACTTGTGATTACAAGAGTTTCGGCCACATTTGGAAATTGCGTCCTGGGTGGACCCAGCATGGCCTGGGTGCTGATTTCAATCTCCCACCTGGGTCCAAATACACTTACTCCATATCCTGGGTGGCTGACAGACTTGGGCTCGCAGTTGTGCCACCAGGCAGAGGTCTGGCAGTCCCTGTGCTTCTACAGCACCTGCCCCAGCACTGAGCTCTGCTGCAAGCCAAGAGCAGCTCTCCACAACCACTTTTCCACCCGAGCTGATGGGGAACAATGCCTCGCTTCTATACAGCCTCTGCCTTTGTTCCCAGCCTGACGTGCTCCTCAGAAGCAAGAATAAAACCCATCTGCAGGAGCACTGGAAGGTGGGGGTGTGAAGCATTCAAGGTGTTGGTGAGACACAAGGAGCACATCTCTTTCTGGATGAAGCTGACCTCATTCAAGGCAATCCGATTGTGGGCTGAACGTAATCCCCGGCTCCCAGCTGACCGGACAGGGAAACGGCATTGTATCCCAGCGAAGGAATGAGAAGGCGTGCTGTAATCCTGCAGCCAGGATTTTTTTATTATTATTTTTTTTGTCCTTGCTGAAATAACTTCAGATTAGAAATTGAACTGCTTGTGCAGGAGAGCTGTAATTGCCTCGAGAGAAAATCCCTGGGCTTGTCGCTGGCACCTGACACTCTTGACTCTGAATTTTAGCAGCAGTGGTTTTAGCGGTGGGATGGAAAATGTTTTTCTCTCCCCAGCTCTGAGCTCTTGCAAAGGGGATTTGGGGTTTTAGGGGTTGGGAGTGGGGTTCATGTTGCCTGATTCAAAGCCTGCCATGGCTAGGTCTCTTGTCTGTCTCACTCTGCAAGTGATGGTCTACCAGCAGGGCTATGCTGAGGGTTCATGCCCCAGAGGTGCCGTGGCCATGGGTGTCCCACTGAAAGGCACTGGCCTCCAAGTCTTAGTGGCTCATCACTCATCACCCTGTGCTATCTAAGATAGCAGGGATGGAGGGGATGGGGCCACCAGCTCTCCAGCCTCCTGCTTGACTCCAGGCTCCCAACTTGTCTTCCAGCCCACTTTGCAAAGCTTTCCCTCTTGGAACAGTGAAACACAAAGGTAATAAGGCAGGTGTTGAAACTGGGGTCCCAGACTTGATGTGCTGTCTGGCAAAAGCCTCACCGAGAAAGGGTCCAGCTGCGGTTTGGTTTTCTTTTTGCTATTCAATAGCTGTGATGCAAACCCCTAAAAGAGGGCCAGGCAGGTGGTACCGAGCATGAAGGGATGTGGGGATGTCTGGAGTGCAACGAATCCCAAAATAACAAGTGCAACACACCACTGGCCTACTGGCAGGTTGGGGCTGGGACGAGAATCTGATGTTGTAGGGACCCCAACATTAAGATCTTGTATCTGAGGCTATTTTATTGTGTTGTCCCAGCGATGCTAGGAGTCATCCTGCCCTAGGAGCCTTCTGTGAGTTGGGGGCTGAGCAGGGGGAGCACTGTGGGCTGTGAGCAGCAGTGCGGACGCGATGCCGGTGTGATGCTCCTGGGTTTCCTTTCCAGGCCTTGGCCGTACACCATCTTCCAGCGTGGCTTTGACTTGGTGCTGGGCGAGCAGCCCTCTGACAAGATTTTTCGGTAAGCTGTGAAGCCAACCTGCTCGGCATATCTTGGGGCTTAAATACGACTCAGGGCATACAGGCATGCAGGTAGCCCAGCTGGCAGGGCTGAGCACAGCTGTCCTGTGCCATCTCCTGGGGACATGAGAGCATGGCTGGGAAGATTCCCCTGCAGCTGTCATGTGGGTGCTGGATACCTAGCAGTCAGTTCCTCGTCTCTGTCCATGGTGGGAGTGAGTTTTAGGCTCTGAAGGAGAGTTTCTACTGAAAATGAAAGTGCCTTTTTTTTTTTTTTAATTACTTAAGTTGCATGAATTTTTTGGGTGTGTTTGGAGGATCCACCCCACTTTACCTGCCCACACACCTTAGTTTGGGTTGGCATCCCTTCAGGACAAGCAGGGAGGCTCAAGGCCTTGCATTGGGGCAGAGACAACCTTCCAGGCTCAGCGTTTCCCTCTGTGCCAGCCTTTGCTGCTCTCCCTGGCAGGTTCACCTACACCTTGGGGGAGGGCATGTGGCTGCCCCTGAGCAAGAGCTTCGTCATCCCACCGGCCGAGCTGGCCATCAACCCCTCAGCCAAGTGCAAGACTGACATGACAGTGATGGAGGATGCAGTGGAGGTCAGGTAGGTGCGATGGCAGGGTAAGGGAGTTCAGGAGGGGTTTCAGCAAATAGAGCTTGGATCCCCATCCCACATTGCAGGTGGAGATTAGTACAACCATTAACCTGCCCCTCTTTAGTCCTGCAAAACTGAGCCTTTAGCAGTATTCCTCCTCATCTTGGTAGCTCCTGCATCCTTTGATAAGCTTGGCTGCCATCCAGTTCACTGTCAGCCTGAGGAAAGCCTGAGCTCTGGAAAAACCTACGCAGCAGCCGCGCTCATGCGTGCGACCACAACATCTCATCGAAGCAGTGACACATCTCCTCTTCCCTCTCCTCGCAGGGAAGAGCTGATGACCTCATCCTCCTTCGACAGCCTGGAGGTCCTTCTTGACTCCTTCGGCCCCGTTCGTGACTGCTCCCGGGACAACGGGGGCTGCAGCAAGAATTTCCGCTGCATCTCGGACCGCAAGCTGGACTCCACGGGCTGTGTGGTGCGTGACCGCCAGGGACCTGCGAATCCCCCTCGGTGTGAGCAGGGAAGGGGAGCCCAGAAAGGGAATCCTTCCTCCCTAACTGTCACTTTGGGGTGGATATTTTGAGGTTGGTTTTGTAGCAGGAAGATGGTTTTGGGGCTGGCACCTCCTGTGTTGCTGCACACACACACACACACACACACACACGCACGAGGCAGTAGGAGTCCATCTGTGAGTTGGATCTGTGGGAGGCTCCGTATCACTCACGTGTGTGCCCTGTCACCACCACAGCTTCTCTGCCCCAAAATGGGGGGTCTGTGGGGCTGGGGTGCACTGCTGCAGTGCCAGAGCTGGGCATTGGGGTGAAGAGGCTGTGGGTTTGGAAAGGGCAGCACCGCTTTGTCAGTCACTGGAGCTGGGTTGCTGGAGAGTGGGGTTGATAGCACCACATTGCCTCGGTGGGGGGTGGCTTGGCGGGCTCCCACCTCGGGGGATACACTCCTGAGGACTGCAAAGAGGCTTTGGTGCAGGAGGAGTATCTGCATATGTGGATGGTGCTGCTGCTGTCCTTCCTGCAGCCCCTGAGCACTGCTCAGGCTGCAGTTTCCAGTGGAGAGCAATGCTGGAGCTCTGCCCTCCACCTCAGCCCCAGAGACATATTTCTTCCCAGGGGTTTTCACCTCTTACTTCCCCCACCCCACCAGTGCCCGACGGGACTGAGCCCCATGAAGGACGGCACAGGCTGCTATGACCGTCACGTCGGCGTGGACTGCTCTGATGGCTTCAACGGGGGCTGCGAGCAGCTGTGCCTGCAGCAGATGGTCCCCCTGCCCGAAGACCCCCTGCTCTACAACATCCTCATGTTCTGTGGGTGAGTGACCCATCACCTCCCTGGCCACAGGGACACTCCCGAAGCGCTGCTGTCCGTCGCTGCTGCCGCCCCGAGCTTGTGGGGTTGGGATGGAGGGGGTCTCCTCCGCTCTTGTGGCTGTCCTCAGCGCTGGGAGGGCTGCAGCTGACAGGGGACCCCGTGCCGGCTTCCCAGGTGCATTGAGGACTACAAGCTGGGCACGGATGGGCGATCGTGCCAGCTGATCTCGGAGTCGTGCCCCGAGGCGGGGGACTGCGGCGAGCCCCGCGAGCTGCCCATGAACCAGACACTCTTCGGGGAGATCTTCTATGGCTACAACAACCACTCCAAGGAGGTGGCGCCGGGGCAGGTGCTCAAAGGCACGTTCAGGTGAGTTGTGGACGTGGAGAGGGCACCCCAGCAGGGTCAGACCTCACCGTCCTCTCCAAGAAGAAGGCATGGGAAGGAGCCTGGGGCTGGACCGTAGCAGACTGCCTGGCCCTTCCATGTCTGGAGGGGCTTGTGGGGAGGGTGCATCTGACACTTTCCATCCAGAGCAGACATCTTTTTAATCTGTGCCTGAAGGAAAGGAGAACTGCCAGGTGTTTTTTTGGGATGGGTCAGTTGCTGGCGGGGATGATCCCAGTCATTTTTGCTGTCCTCCAGCCTTGCTCTTCTCTCTGCAATTAACTTTCAGGCAGAACAACTTTGCCCGGGGCCTGGAGCAGCAGCTGCCGGATGGGCTGGTGGTGGCCACAGTGCCCTTGGAGAACCAGTGCCAAGAGGAGCTCTCTGACCCCATGCCTGACCCAGAGTTCCTCACTGGTGAGTGAGTCCAGCTGGATCCATGTCTCTCCCAGTGAGGCAGCTGCCAGCATGTTTGTCTTCAGCACCTTAACCTCCCACAGGATATATCTACTGTGGGATATATCTAGTCTGGCTTTAGCACCCTGTGCTCAGCCACACGTAGAGGAACCAGCAGTTGAGGGTTTGTTCCTTTTTCCAGTAAGAGGAAGGCATTAAAAGTGAAGGAAAGGCAAAGGCTGTAAATTAATTGTAAAAGCTCAAGCATCCATCAAATACTTGGGGCATTTGCAAAAGGATTTTTCTTTTTTTTTTTGAAGGCAAAAAAGGTTTTCTGACTACCTTTGATTTCTTTGCTGATATAATGAAGCATTCTAAACCCAGTGCCACCAAACCAAAATGTTTTGGTTTGCCATGCCAGAGCATCATGGGCCGTGAGTGATAAGTTATCATGGGTTCCTAGACGGCCTTTGAGGATTTGCCTTTTTTCCAAGTTGCCAGTGCTCATAAATAGCCTTTGTTCCTTAGTGTTTATTGCTGTTGGCTGAAATGGCCCAGACATTGAGGAGCTACTAAGCACAGGATGTGGCTAGCAAGGTGTTTTGGTCTCACAGGAGACCTTGTGCATTCCCTTTGTCTGGCAGAGCTTCCAGGATTTTGGGGAGCACCCATGGACAATACCCAGGGTCTGGTGGATGCTGGTTGCCCTGACAGGGTGCATGGCAGTGAAGGTGTGTGTGCAGGCAGATTCAGCAGAGAGGACGGTGCTGCTGGGTCTTGGGGGGCTGAATTCCCCCAGAGAGCTGGATGGGTGGGTCACTCCTGCTTCCCTGGGGATGCTCAGCCCTGCCTGGAGGTGCTGGAGGACACCTGCCTCCCAGTGGTGCCCTCCTGCCTGTGACATGGTTACATGGATGTCAGGAAGGCACTGCCACCACAGCCCCAGCATCACAGCAGTGTCAGTGGGACTGGGACTTCACTGGCAATTATGCTGGGGAGGTAAAAGCCAGTAAATGATCCTATTCATTTCCCACTGCTCTGTTGGCTTTGTGGCTGATTAAGGGCAAAAAAAAAAAAAAAAAGGGAAAAAAACCAAAAGGAAATAAAATATTCTCTGCTTGCCAGAAGCTCGGATATTGCTGTGAATACACGAGAGGCAGAGCTGCTGAGTAAGGAAGGGCTGTTTTTGCATAAACACTTTGCAGGGAAGAGCAAGGCTTTGAAGCTGTCGGCAGCAGCCAGCACTGAAGAGAGGCGCTGGAAGGCAAAGGATCTTATCCTGCTTATACTCTGCCTTCAGGTCTTGTTACAGAGGGGAGGATGCCCACTGTTATCCTCCTGAACTCCTGCTGGGGGCCTGTTAGCAGCAGTTTGCTGCTCTGCTGCCGAGCAGAGGTGTCCTGCTGGCTGTGCAGCACTGGAGCTGCAAGGGAGGAGCTGGCCTGTCCCAGCATCCTGCTGTGGCACTCTAGGGATGCTCAGACCACCAAATTCAGAGCCGTGAGCACCCTTCAGTTCCCTCGCTGGGGCTTTGTGTGAGGCTCGGTGGCCTCTCTGTCCCTCTGCTCATGGAAGCTGAGCTGCCATGTGCCTTGGGCAGGAGTAAGTGGCTGCCCAGCCCGGGTCTCCATGAATTTCTGGCTTCTGTAACTCACAGCTAAATGGCTGAAGAACGGGGTGTCTTTGAAGGAGAAGGACAAACCCTAGGTCCTGTTCAGCCCCAGCATTGCCATAATGTCCTGAGGGAACATTAGCATCAACAGGCCAGCGATTTCCCTGTCCATCTGTTGCCCTCTCAGCTCAGTCCCAGCCAAAAGGGACCCAGGGCCTCTTGGCTGGTCGCACTTGGGCACACGTGGCGTGACGGTGACCGTTCCTAGGGTGCAAACAGCTCATTAAAAAGCACAGCTCTCATTAGTGACATAATTAGCACACCTGGGCATGCCTTGGGAGTGGGCACTGGGAAAGAAGCAGGAGGGGATGCAGGAGGAGGCTCATTATCTTCCAGCGCAGAGCTCCAGACAGCAGGATGAAACAAGCCTACGTGTTTTCCTTCAAAGCCATCATTTTAATTGCTGGGGACCGCCTGACCCTCAGCTCTGAATGCCTCCCTGGGGGCATGTGGTGTGTACGTGACCCTTTCCTCTGGCTTCTGCCCACCCTGCTGGCTGTGTTGCCCAAGGCACGAAGGGCTGCAACCATCCCCATGGTGAAGTATTGTTCTGCAGTGGCATTGAGTCCCTGTGTCCTTTCTCTGGCAGGGATGGTGAACTTCAGTGAGGTGTCCGGGTACCCCCTCCTGCAGCACTGGAAGGTGCAGTCTGTCATGTACCATGTCCGGCTCAACCAGATGACTATCTCCCAGTGTAAGTGTGCAGGGACAGGGGGAATGAGGGGAGACAGGCTGGCAAGAGGTGACATAGCCTTCTGCTGGCAGGTGATGGGCTCAAAGGCTGGTTGCCCATTGCGAGTATAGGGAGGAAGCATGGCTTGGTGGGCTCTGGGAACTGAGCATCTCCTCCATCTCCTTCCCAGCTTTCAGCAATGCACTCCACTCTCTGGATGGAGCCACCTCCCGTGGAGATTTTGTGGCACTGCTGGACCAGTTTGGCAACCACTACATCCAAGAGGCAGTGTATGGCTTTGAGGAGTCCTGCTCCATCTGGTATCCCAACAGGCAGGTCCAGCGGCAGCTCTGGCTGGAGTATGAGGACATCAGCAAAGGTAGGAGCTTATCCTTGGGAAGGGTACTCTGTGGGACTGGGAAGCGGGGTTTGCTTTTGGCATAGCAAGGAAGGTGCCCAGCCTGTGCCAGGACTGTGTCCCACATCGTTGTCTCACACCCTGCTCTCACACTCTTTGAAGCCAGCCGAAGGATTCCCATGGATTGCAGCAGGCACTGGTCCAGGCCAAAAAGAAAGATCGATACCCACAGCCCCAGGGAGGTGAAAGACAAGAGCACCAATCCCACCAAGCCATCCTGCCTTGTTCTGAACTTAACTGTTGTCTTTAATCTTATTCTTTCTTTCCTTTTGTCTCTGCCATATCTACTCTTTTCCACTTGCATCCCACAGCCAGACTTTTCTTCCTCCAATGTGTTTCCTTCTCCCAGACTGTCAGCACTGTGCTTTTAAAGCCTGGAAACCAGTTAGGTTTGATGGTTGGAAGGTTGATCATGGTGCACAGGGCATCTGGCACTGCTGCATCCCCTCCAGTGCCCTGTCTGCAGTGAGCTGTGGTGGATCCCCAGTGGAAGAGGTCATGCCCGCTTTGAATGGCAGCTTTACAAAAGCTGAGGCAGCCTAACTCCTGCCTGCTGCCATCTGTGCTCAGGACTGTGGCAACTTGGTCTAGTGGAAGGTGTCCCTGCCCGTGGCAGGAGACTGGAACAAGATGGTCTTTATTGTCCCTGCCATTCCAAACTATTCTCAGATTCTGTTATGCCGTGGTCTCTTGTGCTGGCCTCAGCAAAGCTGCCTGCAGGTGTTTTCCTGCCTGTGCTGGGGATGGTGATTTGCAGCATCCACGCTTGGGCAGCAAACAAGAGCCAGCTCCCAAGCCTGGACATGGGGAGTGCAGGGCAGAGCTGCTGCTTTTTAGATGACCTTGGTTTGCTGCTGCTGCCCAGGAATTCCCAGGTGCAGGCAGCGTGAGCTTGGAGCTCACAGGCGCCACAACAGACAAATCATTTCCATCATGAAGCTTCATAATTCTCAGTATTGGCACCAGCCTGTGGTGCTGCTCTTGCTATGTCCCAGCCACAGAGACATTTATTATCTCCCCAGGGCTCTTGTTTGGGAAGGGATTCTTTCAAAACCTGAGTCTGGATCCTGTGGGCTCAGGTCTCCTGGAGCCTAGGCTTCTTCATAAGCCTACCTGGGAGAGTACAGACCTGGTGCTGTTTGGCTGTAGGCTGTCTCCAGATGTAGCACCTCTTGATTGCAAGTACTTTTTTTTTTTTCTCCTGCAATTTCCTCCTCTTTGATTTTTGTGCTTGGAGGCTTTTCAGGTCTGGCAGCCTTTTTCCACCCACAGTATCACATTTAGGTTTCACTCTGGCACCTGCCACTTTTCTTCCTTTGCTTTTTGTTTGCAAACGTCAGGGGCTGGATATCGATTGAGAAATTGCAAGAGACAAATCATTCCCTGGCTCCTCTGCTTTTCCTCAGTGCCTGCTAAGCTGAAATTCACAGCCAGCCGAAAGTGATCCATCTCCAGCTTCCTGGGGGAGCCGAGCAACACTTTTGTATCCCAAAACAGGTTTTAACAGCCTTGTTTTCTTTGCAAGAGTCTCAAGGATGGGCTAGTGCTGGCCCATTTCTCCACAGATCCTTGCTACAGGGAGATTTTCCTATTGAGTCACGGATGTGGTGCATGGTGGCTCCCCACAGCAGCCGGCCTGTGCCAAGTCAGCACTAACGATGGCCTGAGCCTGCCCTGGGGGTGAGGCTTTGCCTGGTTGTCCTTCAGCTTCCTCCAACCCCACCATCTTCAGTGGTCCCTCTAGGCCCCTCTTTCTTCTGTATAAATCCAGAGACATCCTTTGGCAGGGATTTTGTGTGAAAAGCACTGTTTCCCTTCATGGCAAGGCTTGCCATGGCAGGCTGATGCTATCCAGGGCAAAGCAGTGATGGGCAGATTTTTCCTTTTTGACTTCTGAGTGCAAGGACTGTTCCTCTTGTGCCAAAATATTTCCTGCTATGTAGGGCCAGGAGAGCTTTTGCAGGAGAGTGGTTCGTCAGGGAGCTTTGATGGGGAGTCAGTGTGACGTGAAGGTGCCCAGGCAGGTCCTTCAGGAGTCTCCAACCACATGAAGGAGGCTCCCTCTCGTGGGGACCTGCTGTAAGGGTGGTCTGTCCCAGTCCAGGGGTAGGGATGGGGCTGGGGAAACTGAGGCCCTGGGACACTAGAGGACCTGCAATCACAGATGCCAGGGTGGGCTTTGCAGTCCCGATTCCTCCTCTGAAGACCAGTAGGTATTTCATCCCCACAGAGCAAACAGCTCTTAAGGATACAGGGGGCTCTTTGGAAGCACTGCCTCTCTCCTGGGTGGAGGGCAGAGCTCTGGGCCCCTCATAATCCGCTATCAATGGCTTGGAGCCCCCCCGGTGTCACTTTTTCCCCCTTCTCCAGGCAATTCCCCCTCGGATGAGTCAGAGGAGCGGGAGCGGGACCCGAAGGTGCTGACATTCCCCGAGTACATCGCCAGCCTCTCCGAGTCTGGCACCAAGCGCACGGCAGCCGGCGTGCGAATGGAGTGCCAGAGCCGCGGGCGCTGCCCCTCCTCCTGCCCCCTCTGCCACGTCTCCTCCAGCCCCGAGGTGCCAGCAGAGCCCATCCTGCTGGAGGTCACCAAAGCGGCCCCCCTCTACGAGCTGGTCACCAACAACCAGACCCAGCGGGTGAGGAGCCACGTGCTGGGGGTGATGGAGTGGGCAGGAGGGGTGGCAGGACAGCATGGTGGCTGTCTTTGGAGGCAGCTTGCCCAGGTAGCATCATGTCCAGCTGTGGCGGCCCTTGCCCGTTGGCCAGCCCTGCTCTCCGGGGTGGATGGACTGTGCTGAAACCACCAGGGGATGGATGAACACTGGCACAAGCGGTGGCGGGGTGGGGGCTCACCTGCCCAGTGCTCAACCCCTTCTCCTCTCTCCCAGCTCCTGCAGGAGGCCACCATGAGCTTGCTGTGGTGCTCGGGCAGTGGGGATGTCATCGAGGACTGGTGCCGCTGTGACTCGAGTGCCTTCGGGGCTGACGGGCTGCCCACCTGTGCACCCCTCCCGCAGCCAATGTAGGTAGCCAGCCTGGCTTTTTGGTGTGATGGGTCTGTGGAGAGGTGGTTATGGCCAGCAGTGTGGTGGCAGGAGGTGGTGGGGCTGTGTGCCTTTATGGGACAGGTTTGCAAACTGATGGGTGACCTGGGAATTGGGCAGAGAGTACGGAGTTGCAGTGTCTTTTCTAAGTTCAGCTGAGGACTGTGGAGCTGGTTGTGGATCCATCCTGGTAAAGCAACCCAAGGGAATAAGTCCTTTTGACCAACATGTCCAGAACCAGGAGGAGAAAGGGAGGGGGTGTAATTTCTCTCCTGAGGCTGCTGTCTCCTGTGAGTTAATGGCTTTGAATCCCTTTTGTTGTGAGAGAGTAATGCAAAAATTGTCCCCCAGCCTGCATCTCTCCACTGTACATGAGCCCAGCAGCACACTGGTGGTACTGGAGTGGGGCCACTCGGAGCCCCCCATTGGGGTGCAGATCGTGGACTACCTCCTCCGTCAAGAGAAAGTCACCGACAGAATGGACCACTCCAAGGTGGAGACAGGTGAGTGGGAACTCCACTGGTTCTCTAGGGAGAGTGGGATGGAGATGTTAGAAGAGAGCCTCTGTCTTTGTCATTGCAAGGGGATGCTGCAACAAATCAAGTATCCTGTGGAAGAGAGAGCAGCCCTTCTCCTGCCTACCATGCTGCAGAAAGGGGCAGCTCCATACCATAGGGATGAACTTTTCTGGAAAAGCAGTGGGTCCAACTTTACACCAACTTCACGTGTTAGCCTTGGTCCCCCTTGGCACCAGGCAGTGTAGCAGCAGGCACAGGCTCTCCACAGCCCCACTGTGCCATCACCAGTGGAACATCCTCCCCTCTCTCCCTAGAGACGGTGCTGAGCTTCGTGGATGACATCATCTCTGGTGCCAAGTCACCCTGTGCCATGCCAGCCCAAGTGCCTGACAGACTCTCCTCCACCATCTCCCTCATCATCCGCTGCTTGGAGCCTGACACCACCTACATGTGAGTGCCCTGTGCCATGCCTGTGGCAGTGCTGACATCCTCACCATGGTCATCCTGTTTGATGCTGCCTGTATTTCCATGCGGTCTTGGGAGCCCAGAGCTTTGGTTTTTCTCCCCTTCTCATCCAGGTTCACGCTCTGGGGAGTTGACAACACAGGAAGACGTTCCAGGTCAAGTGATGTGACGGTCAAGACGCCCTGCCCTGTGGTAGATGATGTGAAAGCTCAAGGTGAGATGGAGGGAGCTGCTGGACTGTGTTGCTTGGGGCAACAGGGAGTTCCCCCTTCCAGCATGTTCCCATACATGTCTCGTGTCCTGGCTGTAGCATCTCCTTCACACATAGCGGCCCAGGAGCTGCCACATGGTGTGGAGGGCTGAGATGGGGGGGCTGCAGGGGGCACAGGTCCTCCCTGAAAACAGAAGTGAATAAATGGTGTTTCACTAACGCTACCTGATGGCGTCATCCATTTCTTTTCTTAATTAGATCAAATTGTGGGATGTTAGCCTGGACTGAGTCCAGGGAATGCCATCTAGTCTGTTGCTCCTCCACTGTGACCTTTCCTGATACGATGTAAATAATAACTCAGTGGACAAATCTAGGTTCTGGTCCTGGTTTTCCTAGAACTGAGCTTTAGCCCTGGTGGGCTTTATTCATGCCTCTCCTTGCACCCCACTGAACACCCCCTGTCCTTCTGCCCAGAAATAGCAGACAAGATCTACAACCTCTTCAACGGCTACACGAGCGGCAAGGAGCAGCAGACAGCCTACAACACTCTGCTGGACCTGGGCTCCCCCAGCCTCCACCGAGTCCTTTACCACTACAACCAGCACTATGAGAGCTTTGGGGAGTTCACCTGGCGCTGTGAAGATGAGCTGGGGCCCAGGTAGGCTCAGCAGCTGAGTTGGCTAAGCAGGCAGGCCTGCCCACCAGCAGGCTTCTCCCTCATGGATAGTGGTCACCAGGAAGGCATCTCTTCAGCAAATCTCATATGATGATGGATGATAGACCTTAGAGTGTCACAGTGGGGTTTCTGTTTTGCTGGATGCTGTGCATGTGCAAGGGTCATTAACATAGGAAAGGTGGAAAGCGGTTGACTGTTGTCAACCCAACATTGTTGTCTATCCCATCAGCCCTACACTATGGCCTAATATGTTCATGCTATGCACAATGGCGAAGGGATGGGATTCTCTTTTTTCCTTCATAGCTGATGCCACAGGCAAAAAGGCAGAAGGTCTTGGAAAAAAATAACGCACCTTCAAGGAATGGAGATTGGATTCTGCTTTCTTCCTTTTCCTGGGCTTTGGCTTGAGCTGAATGCACCTCTGTGTGCTGTACTCTGTCAACTTATGGTACCCAGCAGGCAGAGGACTGACTTTAGGTCTGAATTGTGCATTTCCTCACTTTTGATCCACATCTGTGGTTGTTTGGGGGTGACACGAGTGTTTTTGGTGCCCAGGCAGTGCTGAGCTGCCACTGCAGGTTTTGGAGGAAGTTGTCCTGAGCTCTTCCTGCCTAAAATGATCTCTTTGTGCCTGAGTAAGCACCGTGTCTTCTCTTCAGGATTCTCCAGGTCACTGAAGCCCCTCCAGCTGCCTGAGAATGTCCCAGGCTCGTGGAGATAGCCGGATGTTCCCTTCTCCCCATGTCCTTCAACATCTGCTTTAGTCTGCATGGTTTCCCAGTAATGTAGATATTTCCAGTCAGTTTAGCAAGCTGGGCGGAGAGATTGCGTGGGCTGCAGTGGTGTTTCATAGCATCTGGCCTCCAAAGAACCAGAGCTGTGACCTCATCTGGAAATCAGGGTTACTTTCAAATGTGCATCAACAAGAGCTCCTATGTATGAAATTCATGGCCTCCGCCTTACACCATGCCCCACACCTCCTCCTGCTGGTCTCACCACTGTCTGTCTTCCAGCCCTGCTTCTCTAGGTGATCACCTGTGTACTTCTAGCAGAGGATAGGAGATTCTCCATGTACATTCTCTGTCCTCCAAACCTCTGCTAGGCAGTCAGAGAGACTCAGCAAATAGCTTGTGCCTGTCTTGCACTTAGTGCCTTGGACCTGTCTCCTGGTGCAGCTTTGGTGGGAAGCTCCGAGGAGGCCCTCCATGCCCTGGAGTGGAGGTGGGGTCTCTTCTCTTTCCCCTTTTCCCATTTATGTCCTAAGAAATGTGAGCTCTTTGAGGCACAACCCCAAAGCTCAGTAGCAGCATTGCAGCACATGGAGTCTTTTTAGGGCAGAGGCTCCCAGCAGCTCTTCTGTCCAGGGTTGCCTCATTCCCCTGACACCGAGTGGGATCAGCAGGCTTGGACTGTAGTCTCACCTTTGTCTCAACCCCAGCTGTGGTGATGCCGCTCTGTCTCCATTTTCAGATGTGACATCCAGCCCCAGTTTGCACAGGCCATCTGACATCTGTTGTGGTGATTTGCATGAGGAGCACATAAAATTCCTTGCGTGACAGACTGGAGTCGTCACAGAGCCGCTGCCGTCTCTGAGGCCGAGTGCTGCTGCTGCTGCTCTCTGCCCCAGTGAGGAGACCGAGGACCAGCCAGAACACGGGGTGGAAGCTGCCTCCTCGAGCCCCGCGAGGCAGAGGTGTATTGCCATGGAGCATCCAGAAATGCCACTGAATTACCCAAATGATACCATTTTCTGTGTGAATCTACGAGCCAGAGGGTTAATTGCACCCTCTGGAAATGCTGGAGCGCTTAGGATGGGATGACGCAAGTTGCTGATGAAGTGTTTGCAGCTCGCACTACTTGGAAAGAGGCATTTAGGCAGCTGCAGCGGGTTCTGGTGATGACAAATCTTGGAAAGCAGACCTCCTGTTTGATCGTCTGCGAGGGCGAAGCACCCAGACTGGTGGTGACAGGACAAATCACTTGCAGATGACTTTATTTAGCCAGCAGACAGTGTTTGTTTGACTGTTACTGATGCTCCTTTGAAGTCATGGATGCGGACCCACGCGGCTGACTCTGCCATGTCCCTCCTCCTCCATACGTCCAGGGCACCTCCTACTCTGCTCATTTGTGCTGCACTCAGCTCCCTTCTTGGCAGTACTGGCTGCTGGATCGAAGAAGCATAACTTGTTGTGAATGCACAGATGACTTGTCTGAGGCTACAAAAGCAAGTCGCTCCCTCACGGTCTGAGAGGGGATGCAGAGAGTCCTGGTCTTTGCATAAGAAAAGGAGATGGAGAAAAAAGCAAGCAATAAGTGGAAGCTGGATTTGATGTGAAGCGCGGTGGTGCCTATGGGCTTTGAGCCAAAATCCGTGGGATCATACCAGGCATTCCTGTGAGGGCACCTGTAATGCTGGAGGAAGAGAGGCACTTGTGGCACCTTGCTTGGGTGTCAGATGCAGAGACCAAGACAAGTGAGAACTTGGCTATGTTCTCATGGCTGGCCAGCTTGGGTGGCTGTCTCTGGAGCCAGCGCCATGCTAACCACCTTTGCCTCTCTGGCATGCCCTGGGCATGAGCTCTGGGGTAGCAGGTGTCATGTGGCTGCAGAGCTGGACACCCTTTCAGTGGCCCCAGATTGGGCCCTTGGAGCTGCAGTCACAGCCAAGGTTTTCTCTCCAGGAAAGCCAAGGCTGGCTCTGATTGGACTTGGGGTAAATTAATTCCTCTTCAAGCAGCTCTCCTGTGATGTGCCTGGCCTGGAGTGAGGCGTGGAGAGGCAGTGGATGTTCCTTCATGGTTGGTACACATATCCTGGAGCTGTCAAACCAGCCCACTCTGCTTATCCTAAGTAAGAATGTCCAGTAAGAATGTGATTTTTTCCTTCAGAATCATGATTTGTTACTGCTGCCTGTTCTGGGCTGAGCAGATGCTGAGTTAAAGCTAGTGAGGGGATGTATCTTCTTTTCCCTGACTATTCTAACCCACCAACTGATCTTGTAGCTGGATAGGAAACTTTATCCAGCTCATCAGACACTTAAAAGTTTTATCTGGATTTCCAGGCACATGAGATACCTTCAAGATGCTTCACTTGAATCCATTGCTTCCACAGTGGCCACATTCCCTGGAGATCACCCAAAGTGTGAGACAAATTTAAAATGAACACAATGTGTTTTATCTGTAAACTGGTTTTCTTGATAAAAACATTAGAAGCACAATTTTAAGAGGACAAATTTGAAAAAAAGAGAACACAACTTCAATCATGTTAGGCCATGATCCTCTGTGCTCATCCAGTATCTCATCCAATACAAGAGGTTGGTAATTTACCACTTCCTCACTGCCAGGACAAGCCTGCACTGAGGCTGTGATGCCCTGGTGTGCTGTATGTCTGCTGTTGAAGATGGATTCACCCTGGACCTCCTCTGCCTCTGTCACCTGACCTTCTCTCAGGGCTTCCTTGGCTGGGTTGTGGCTCTTTACAAGCTGCTGCTGCAGTGATTTGCCTTTCCTCATCTTGTTCTTCACAACTGGAAGATGCAAAATGCACATGCAAGACCCAGGGAGCTCTGCCACATTCCCTGCTCTCTCAGAGCTTTTTGGATGTGTTTGATTTATGCCCCAGTACATCCCTTCTGGTTTGTGTGATGTCCTGGAGGACACGTTTCGTAAGCTGTTACTAAATACTGCGAGTCATGTAGCAGGAGTGTCCTTCACTGTACTATGTCTTGTGATATTGCATCCTGTGCAGATCATAATTTTAATCTCACCTTCAACCTTCCTTCACAAGAAGAGACCCTCACAAGCCAGACATGACATTCTGGTTTGGAGGTTTTGGGTTTTTTTCTTAAATCTCCCTCCTCCTCAGTGATACCCTGGCATGCTGCTCCCAATACCGTGCATTTCTGGCACGGGAGAAGTTCAGGATGCCCCATTCCTGGGAATGTTCAAGGCCAGGTTGTGACTTGGAGCAACCTCGTCAAGTGGAATGTGTCCCTGCCATGGGACAGGGGAGTGGAACAAAATGATCTTTAAGGTCCCTTCCAACCAAACCGTTCTGTGATTCTATGATTCCTACACCAAGCCATGAATGACCAGCACAGTTCCTGAATATGCAGTACATGCACTTAATGGGGACGACACACACTGTGACACTGTTCTGGAATGGCTGTATATGTCATGCCTGACACTTCTTAGCGTTTATCCCCACTGCCTAAAGTGCTATTGGCTCTCAATACTCTGTCATAAATATATAACTCTGGACTCTGAAATATAACTGTTATATTTGGGGTCCAGTAGCTGCAACAGTGACGGGTGGTGCCGCTTGAGTCCTTGTGATGTCCAACCCAAGGGGTGCTGGGGGTTTCACAGCTACACCTGTGACTGTCTCCTTAATAAACTCCTCAGCAAACCTGGCCTTGTTGCGTGAGTGATACAGGGTGGAAGAAGAAGAGGGGGCAGGACAGGGAGGTGTGAGTCCCAAGACCAGTGCAGCAGGTCCAGCATTGCCATGGTGACGTGGGAATCTCTGCCCAAGTAGGGGCTGTTCTCACATGGATTTTGCTTGCAGTGCTGCCTTGGGGATGGTGTGTCCCCACAGCCCCACCATCCCTCCTTGTCCCGGCAGCATCAGGCGCCACACAGCTGCTCTTGCATTATCTCTTCTCCCTCAAGGAGCTCCCATGGTGTCCCTAACTGTCTTTACTTTTCTCTCCTCATACATTCCTCCCGCCCTTCCCGCCATCCTCTCCGTGGTGTCTCCATCGCTTCCACCACCCCTCGCTGTCCATCGCCCCCCTGGCATCTCCCCTTGCCCGCCCTCGCTGCAGGAAGGCTGGCCTCATCCTCTCACAGCTGGGGGACCTCAGCAGCTGGTGCAATGGCCTCCTGCAGGAGCCCAAGATCAGCCTCCAGCGCTCATCCCTCAAGTACCTCGCGTGCCGCTACAGCGAGTTCAAGCCCTATGGGCTCGACTGGTCAGAGCTCAGCCGCGACCTCAGGAAGACGTGCGAGGAGCAGACGCTGAGCGTCCTTTACAATGACTATGGTGACAAGGACTACTGAGGGTTCCGGGCACCTGCTCTCAGGCTGGCCTTCCCATGGGCGTTTCTGAGGGTTTTACACGTGGACCCATGGAGGGGGAGGGTGTCACTGATGTTTCTGGAGGCAGGAATTTGGACTGGGGGGAAAAACCGGCTGCTCTGTGTGGGACTGACTCAGTATTAGTTTCTTCTTCAACTTGGCCAAAAGCCTTTCTAGTTAGAAGTCTTGTGGGACCCAGTTTTCTTGGTTTTGTTTTATTCATTTTGCCAAGAGGTTCCTCAGCACTGGTGGAGAAGGCAGGTTGAGAGGGCACAGCCCTCTTCTCCTGCCCCATCCCTGCCCTGGCTGTGGGAACTGTCTCCAGAGGTGGGGGACACCAGTCATGGGAGAAACATGATGCCACAGCCAGGATGGGAAAGCAGGTGATGCAGGCAAAAATGGAGGCAGGGCACACAGGTCAGGTTGAGATGCTTATGGTTATGGCTGAGCTAATCAGCCACTGGATGGCCAACAGGATTGGGATGGGGTTTTTTGTAGTTGTAAAGCATGAGGTCTGGGTGAGACCTGAGCAGGCAGTCATGCCGTTGATGGACAGAGCTGGCGTAGTGTCTGTCATCAGCTGGGGCGAAGAGACAGGAGCATTGTGACCCCACCTCCTCAGGTTATTCTGCCGTGGTCAAAACCCACGTGTGCTCCAAGATGCAGAGTCCTCCAGAACAAAAGCAGCTTGGCCTCAGGGCCAATGGTCAGCTGGACATCACGAGCTTGCTTCTTGAAGGGACCACATTCCTAGGAAGACAACTTTAAAATCCTTTCTATTATCTTTTTTTTTTTTTTTT